>JAVGWX010000008.1:40368203-40438203 GCA_036924085.1 Ariolimax columbianus | reverse complement strand
GTCTGAAGCCATGGAAAGTAATTTCTGAAGCAATGAAAAGCAATGTTTATAACCATGAAAAGGAATGTTCGCTGTCATGGCATGGCTATCTGATGACTATGATGCGTGGATCGCATCTGTCGAGGCATCAAGCCTCCAAGCGCTGGTGTGGAACTACTAATCTAGTTATGCTGAGGTCCAGGGAAACGAAAGATTCGATTGTGGAGCACTCAAGCAAACACCAGAACATATTCTGCTGGGTGCAGACCTGTGCAGACCAAAGAGAGGCAGTTTGGCCTGCGGGAAGGAACCATGCTCTAAAAGCTGTGGGGGACCAGAGAAGACCTGCAACGCACAGCCTCCTTCGTGAACCTAGCCGGACTAGAGGCATGGCATCAGTTGATCGACGACGAAGATATCCTGGATTCAGAGGACCTCAATATGAGCCCACTCAATTTGAACAGAAGAGGCATTCTGAAGTCTATCGATAACCGCATGTTGTATGGTTAAACCACATTGGATGAATCAGTAACTCAGACTGACTGTAGATCTTTGGGGTGCATGAGAGGACGGAGCAGAAGCGACAGCAACTTTCAGTACCCACACCCTTCGCCACTGCCTGAGCACCTATAAGTATGCCCGGAGTGCAGTGAAGTCGATTCTTAGAAACAGAAAGTTACACACGTGGGTTACTCACCAAATCAGACTCCGTGTTTTGGTATGGTCGTCCGTTACGGTCTCGTGAGCAGTGAGTCGTGGTGACGGTGAAGGCGGCACAGGCTGCGTGACAAGTCTTGCCACAGGCTGGGGGGAAGAGAGACGCAGACAAACATGGTCGTGTTAGTGGTTCAGATTTAAACATAAATGGCAAGGCTGAAAACATCATGAAACTTAAAAGCTAGTCTACAAACAACTAACATGCCCGCGCAGAACATCTGCCCTTTCGTTGAATTGTACAATATTAAAACAAGAACGGCAATTTAACAATGAAAGGTTATCTTCTTTTTCAACAGTCTTAAGTAGTCTTTTAGTAGTCTTAACTTTTAACTATGTACACACAGCTACATCCCTAACGTCATTTACTCATCCGCCAATCAAATTTCTCTTGCAAACGTTGGATTCACAGACGCATTTTAGGGAGTTAATATAGGTAGATCGCGACAAGGATGTTGTCATACTTGACTATCAAGTCCTTTCTGGCCAACATCTAGATGTTCCCATTTAGTACTTCAATGAAACGTTACCCCTGCTTGACTTTGAATCGTCGATAGGATCTTAGGATTTGTAATATGTTATAACTCCAATAATAATTTATGATATCATTTCACATTTAATTCTCATGAGAACATAAGGTTTTGAGCACTTAATTTCACATGATACAACATTAATATCTCTGGTATCTTGGACCACGTCTGTTAATCAGAGACTGGATCTTTAATAAATAGTACTGTTTTAATATCGGAGAAAAACACATTTGATTATTGAAGAAATATGATAAGTGGATAAATATGATAAATAAAGAGATATGATTATTGGAGAAATATGATATTGAATAACTATGATAATTGAAGAAATATGATAATTAAAAAGACATGAAAACACTCTGAGGCTGGAAACAAAAGTAGCGCCACACACTTAGCTAGGACAAGCATATATTATGCTCTAAGAAAACATGCACATCAGATAAGAGAAAAGAACATTAAGCATTCTTCTTATTTCATTAACAACTCTCGCTGCCTATCCCTGAAAACGGCTTTGCAAATAGCTGGATGATGTCCGGAGAACGGAATGCGTTGTGTCGTAGTTTACATCTGGATCGGGATATTTGCACATTTCGATTCGGCACATCCGACTTCAGCAGACATTTTCGAGTACCGGGTTAGCCTTCTCTCTTCAACCCCTTCTTCTTAGCTAGTCTGCCATGTTGCAGCCTGTTATCTAGAACCACCACGTGGAGGTGTAAAAAGGTCTTGGCAGCTCTGGTTCGCTGGTCCGGACTCTAGTACTCAGATTACGGTCGCTGACCGCTACAGCTCATGCACTTGCCAGCATCTTGATCCCAACTGCACAAATGTAGTCTTGGATTGGCTTGGCTTCGTTCGTTCTCAATCTCCCGCTACCAAACCCTGAAAGGACTTAAGTAGCAGAATGTAGTCCAGAGAACGGAATGCGTTGTGTCGTAGTTTACAGCTTGACTGCGATATTTGCACCTTTCAGTTCAACACATCCGACTTCAGCAAGCATATTTTGAGTACCGGGTTAGCACTCCCTCTTCGATCCCTTCTACTTAGCCAGTCTGCTCGGTTGCAGCCTGTTATCCAGGATCACCGCGTGGGGGTGTAGAAGGGTCTTGGCAGCTCTGGTTTACTGGCCCTGACGCTAGCAGTCAACTATGGGTAGCTAACCACTGCAGCTCATGCGCTGCTCAGCATCTTGGTACAAAATGTAGTCTAAGAAGCAATAGCTATCGGGATGGGAAGGCGAACTCGATACTCAAAAGGCGCAGACATCGCAGCCTCTCTGTAAACTAGGTCCCATCATCCTTACGAGGACGAACGACGAAGAACACCTAGTTTAGCCCAGATGCTTCTATCAACTGTTACTTCATAACTGCCCATTGTCAAGCATAGACCACACATTTATATCGTAGGAAATTAACTAGTGTTATTGTCCAAATAAGAAACAAGACGAGAAAAATACTGCGGAGACACAGCCAAGCGAATAAAAACGATGCAAATGTATATTAATGTCAATATAGTATTCAATATTATTATCAATGCCGCCTCAAACCTCCAGGCGTTGACCTGAATCTACTGTCCTGCTCATGCCGGGGTTCAGGGAAATGAAAGAGCTGACATCTTGGCTTCACCGGCTCCCATCATGGGCACATTGGTGATGGACAGAAGTGACATTTTCAAATCAATCAATGGCCGCCTGCTGGATGAGGACACCGCAATAGATGAAGCAGCAATCCACAGACTGCAAAGTTTCGACATTAAACGAGGTTCGAGCGGAGTGGTGTGCATGAGAGGATGGCGCAGGAGAGTGTACAACCAGCGAGCTACAGGACCATCAGCATCCATATCTTACGCCATTTGAGAGAGACAAAGCACCTATGGGTATGCCCGGAGTGCAGTGACGTCGATTCTTAGAAACAGAAACATTATCAATGCTACTGTGATGATAACACAGGACAATGAACGATGGGGATTACGAAAAGTTTAGACAAATTAAGAAGTAATAAACTAAAGTAGTTCCTTATAGGAAGCTGCGTAACCTAGGGGTAAAACTCGCTCGAATTGCACAATCCCAACGCACCAGGTTCGATTCCCACCGTGTCCAGTTTGGCAGACAATGGGTTTATTGCTCCTCCATTGCGATTGCTCCTCCAGGTACGGAAAGTAATGGAAACCTACCGTACTGCACACTAGCCAAGAAACTTACAAAAATAGGTGAGGGTTGTAAGAAGCGACGTTCTGTAAAGGGCATAATACTGACTTCAGTTTCTTAAGATATTTCTATGAGAATAATTGGCTTCGAAATGGTCGTGTATGAAGACCTTCAGGGAAGAAGTCAACGGCTAGTCGAGCCACAGATCAAACGTAGGAAAAATGGTTGGATAGGATCCACATGGGAAGACGTAGACCAAGAAACACACGGGAGAAGAGACTGGAAATAAAATTCAGTTCATGTACCTGAGCTGGTACCTCCACCGCGCCATCTGCCCCTGTAGAAGTACAGGTCGACTAAGAACTATGAAGAAGAACTATCTGGTCCTGAGCTACCCTTGACCAGTGGAGAGGGGCAGAAAGGACAGTTCAAGATGTAACTTACTAGAGGAGGATTGTCAATGAGCATTGATTGACTGTTCGATTGAGATAAAAGGTGTTGCCGATGGGGAGAATTGTTAAATTATGAAAATATTCAAACAGATAGAGGGGATGCTAGGGCTTGTCATTGGAGAAATTGCAATGAATAACCTGAGATATCCGGATGAAACAGTTTTGATGGCAAAAAGTGAGCAAGAATTGCAGGAGCCTGTGACAACAATACCCACAATATTTCAAGAGTTTGGATTAGACATAAACATCATGAAAACAAAGGCTATGATACTTAGGAAAAGTGACAAGAAACTTTGTATCCAGATGCAACTAAAAGATCAACTACTGGAACAGGTACAGAGTTTCTCCTATCTGGGTCATATAATAAATAACGTAAGAAGGCAGCTGTGAAAAAGAAATCAGAAAGAGAATAGGTGTGGCCAAGATGGTATTCAGCAACATGCGACACATACTGTTACCCAAACAGATAAATCATAAATTGAAAATGAGAATTGTCAGGTGCTATGTATATTCGCCACAACTTTACTGCGCAGAAACATGGACACTGAATAACAAGTTGGAAAAAGAGTATTGAAACCTTCGAAATGAGGGAAGATAGAAGACTGGGTCGTATTTCTTGGAAAGAGAGGAAAACAAATTTGGAGGGATTGACAAATTTGGGGGTGAAAAGAGAATTAATGACTAAAAATCAAGGTTAGACAGTTACATTATTTTGGTCATATAACAAGACATACCTCCTTATTGAAGACCATACTGGAGGCTAGGATGGAAGGCAGTCGTTCAAGAGGCAGACAAAGTTATAAGTGGGTGGATAATATCAGGAGGTGGGCCTGTGAGATTGCCCCATTACGGCAAGAGATTGTTTTTTGTTGTTCGTCCATCACGACTCATGAGGACCTTTTCTTTTTTCACCTAGCTAGTCCTTCCAGTTGAGTATTCTCTAAATGAGGGTTGTGGATGGACGCGGAGATGGCTGACGAGTCCGATTTGGGATCAGCATACTAGCAGGCAGTGAAAGCAGGGAAAGTTCGCTTCGCGAGACGGTGATCATGATTGTCAGCAAATACATGTATCTCACGCGGTTTATTGCTCAGCCAGGAGTCCCACAATTTTTTTTAACTGTAGTTTGACTTGTCAGCGGACTTACATCTCCGCTTCGCCGCTCGCCCGTCGTCACAGGGCTCGACTATGTTAGTACTGGATAAATGAAAAGAGATTGACTTGCGCGATGAATTTGATTTAAGTGAGTAAGGCGCAGTAAATCGACCTCACTCTCCCGCCCGAGCCCAACTTTAACCAGTGGCAAGACAAGTCAGGACGACTGGGTATGGACTCGGCAAGAGATAGAGTACACTGGAGATACATTACATCCTACCTTCGATCCGGAGATGGCACTTGAACTGAACAGAAAAGAATCCAGACAACGTATGTTTGGTATGCGGGTTTATACGGTTCTCGTCTTCTTCTTCGTTCGTTCTCAATCTCCCGCTACCAAGTCCTGAATAGAGTTTTGCAAGTAGCAGGATGTAGTCCGGAGAACGGCATGCGTTGTGTCGCTAGTTTACAGTTTGACTGCGATATTTGCACCTTTCGGTCCGACACATCCGTCTTCGGCAGATATACGGTTCTAAAACATGGACAATACATAAAAGAGAGGAGAGCTACCTTAGGTGTCTTACCGAAAGATGAACAAAGTGAGTTGGAAAGAGGAAATCAAGCAAAACGGTGCTCAAAGCAAGTGGGAGAGGAAAGAAAAGCTGGTACAACAGATACAAAAGCAACAGCTTCACCTGACTGGGCCACAACCTACGTCATGAGTGTAAAGTGAAGAAAGTCTTGGAAGGCAGGACACGGGGAAAGAGAGAAGAAGGCGGACCAAGAATTACCTGTGTGACACAATCATGCAGAGACTTGGCGGTGAAGACTTACGCTGAGCTGAAGACGGCCATAGATGACAGGCAGAAATGAAAAGACAGAATCCTGAGCTTGCAGACTAGTATTAGGACTGAATGGTTTGATGATAATGGGGTCTGGTCCTAAAACCAGTCCCAGGACTGAATGGTTTGATGATGATGGGGGTCCGGTCCCCAAACCAGTCCCAGGACTGAATGACTTGATGATGATAGGGTCCGGTTCCCAAACCAGTCCCAGGACTGAATGACTTGATGATGATGGGGTCCGGTCCCCAAACACGTCCCAGGACTGAATGACTTGATGATGATAGGGTCCGGTCCCCAAACCAGTCCCAGGACTGAATGACTTGATGATAGGGTCCGATCCCCAAACAAGTCCCAGAACTGAATGACTTGATGATGATAGGGTCAGGTCCCCAAACCAGTCCCAGGACTGAATGACTTGATGATAGAGTCCGGTCCCCAAACCAGTCTCATGACTGAATGACTTGGTGTTGACGATGCACGTGCATGTGTTCATATTGTTTTTAAAAAACAATTCTGCATCTTGCGGCTAATAACCAGTGCCCATGGACTCAAAAGGCTACTGTCTGTACAGATGTAAATAGGCAGATATTTTACACAGAATTAACACGATGGAAAAAAAGAGCTGCTTTAAATCAACACCTTAAGCAAAAACCCAGCCATGTTTGTATGGAAGAAGCACTATTGATATTTCAGGGAGCACAGAGGCAGATGTAAAGACTAAAATTGGAAAGGCGTAAACTACATTTCAGTTAATGAATAATATATGGAAATCCAGTGAAATAAAGACTAAAAACAAGTTGAATTGTTGAATTTCAATGTCAAGACAGTACTCCTGTACGGAGCAGAAACTTGGAGAATGACAAAGGCAATACAGAGGAAACCCCAGTCATTCATCAATAAATGTCTACGGAGAATAATGTGTATAGGCTGACAAGGCATGGTGAGGAACGAAGACCTATGGGAAAGGAGCCAACTATCATACCAAGCAAGTGGGCTTGGATAGGATGTACGTTACGAAAATCACCATCAAATGAGGCTAGACAGGACCTGAGATGGAATGCGGAGGCTAATAGGAAAGAGAGTTAGACCCAAAAAATACTTGGAGACGAGACTGAAAATAACCTTCGGTTTCTGGGCCGAAGTAACTTAGTTAAAGAAAGGAAGGGGCAGACCAGTGGTAGCTCAAGACATAACTTGCTGGAGGAGGGTTGTCAATGTCATTTGCCACGAAAGGAACCACATACATGTTGATGACAGTACAGTTAGACAAGGCAAGTCGTCGCGGAAGGGGAGACGGTTACTTCATCTAAATAAGAGCCCGATGTATGGCAAAATAGAAAATAAGGGGGTCCCAGTTGTCTCAAGGTAAGGTGTTCGCCTCGGGTGCTGGTTCATATCACGGGCGTAGACCCAAGTTTGTTCTCGTGGATCATCCGGTAAAGATTTTCTATGATCTCTGAGTAATGGGATCAGACACCCGTCACAAACCGATGAATGCACATGTGGAACAGGGGGATCAGAATCCTGAATACATTCTACAGGCGTGAAATAGTAAAATGAGATACCGGACCTGGCCAGAGCGTGTTGATCTGAGACAAAAGCTGTGGGGCAGCCGCTCCTACCTGGTGAAGACTACAGGCTTCATTATGGAGACTGGCCTGCAGATATAGCATGATCAAAACATCCTGAACAAGAAAAAGAAGAACAAGAAGAAGAAGAAGAAGAAAGAAGAAAGAAAGAAGAATAAGACACCCGTTTGCAGTGGCTCCCACGTTAAAAATCCCTTGACAGTTGAAAATCGAAAATAGTAGACCGCCGCTCGGACAAAATTCAAGTTAACATTTTACTCAAATTATTCTAGAGAATCTAGCCTCACAGAGAATATGTCGCAAAAAGGGGATTGTGTGGCTTTAACGCCAGGTCTTGGTTATGTGGTAATAGGAGCAGCATAGATGGCGCATGACAGGCTGCGGGTCTACCTTGCTCTGATTTCTGCTTCCATCAAAGTAGGCGATTGTATATTCCAGGGAGCTACAAACCTAACGGCTGGTAACAGATACTGGGGATTGACCTGGCAAGTCACCAGCGGATTTTCGCCTGTTAAAAAAATATGAAACAAAAGAGGTCACAACCTCCTCACGGCGTCTAACGACACAAGTGGGCTAGAGATAAGAAGGTTTGGTCACAGCATGAGAATGTAACCCCGTTAATTATAAACGCGAGCATATCGCAGCATTAAGTACTAGTTACAGCGTACGAGGAAGACCGAGAGACAGGCGGGCGCATATTACGAAATCAATCTTTAAACAACACGGGTTTACAAAACGCCCTACTAAAAACAGAAACTGTAGTTCCCAACACACCACTTCGCTGCAAAAATAGGCCGATAAAGTTGTGTAGAGTAGCGGCAAAAACGTGAACATGACGTGAATAGAAATAATGCAGCGCCTAATGAATCGATTCGCCTGGAGAGACAAGAAAATCTAGACACATCACTCACGAGGATACCTGGACAGGTTCGAGAAACGAATAAGCGAATTGTAGAAAATCAGAAAGTTGCAAGTGTACTCACAGGAATGGGATTATTTCTTTCCAATATTGCTTATTCCTCAAAAGGTGCTCAGTTGAAAAGTATAGTCCAAACTTCAAAACAAATGTTTCTTATCCCACAAGAGGTACACATTTGAAAAGTATAGTCCAAACTTCAAAACGAATGTTTCTTATCCCATAAGAGGTACACAGTTGAAAAGTATAGTCCAAACTTCAAAACGAATGTTTCTTTATCCACCAAGAGGTACACAGTTGAAAAGTATAGTCCAAACTTCAAAACAAATATTTCTTATCCCTCAAGAGGTACCAAGTTGAACAAAATGGTCATAACTTCAAAATGTAAAGACAAAAATCCGGCCGTGAAGACATAAAGTAATAATTAACTCAAAACACTTGCCCACATGCCTTGACAGCCTTCTCCCAAATCAATGTACAGAAATGGAAATGTTCACTGACTTTGAGGAGTCAAACTACTGTCATGAAAAAATTTCTATCACCGCGGAGACCACAGGGGACAAATACAGATCACCAGTCTGCTCAACTAAAAACTTTGGTTCTGATGATGATTGAAGTCAAGTACAGCCTCAAGTACTGGGCTGGAATCAAGATGCTGAGCAGCGCATGAGCTGCAGTGGTCAGCGACCCATAGCTGACTGCTAGTGTCAGGGTCAGATAACCAGAGCTGCCAAGACCCTTCTACACCTCCACGCGGTGATCCTGGATAACAGGCTGCTGCAGGGCAGACTGGCTAAGGAGAAGGGATCGAAGAGGGAATGCTAACCCGGTACTCAAAAAATGCTTGCTGAAGTCGGATGTGTTGGACCGAAAGGTGCAAATATCGAAATCAAGCTGTAAACTACGACACAACGCATTATGTTCTCTGGACTACATTCTGCTACATAAGCCCTTTCAGGGTTTGGTAGCGGGAGATTGAGAACGAACGAAGCCAAGCAAAGCCAAGCCAAGTACTGGGCTCACGAATTCACAGATTGATCCGCAGAGGGCGCAGTAAAGGATGGTGAAGGAGGGATATTTTTAAGAAATAATGGGAAAATTCACCGATAAATCTTTCCCTACTGTGAAGATCTCTTCCAACTTGTAAGGCAGACTCTATGGCGTCCCTTCATATACTAACAATGTTGACCAGATCTCCGAGGAACACCCGCCAACACAGACTGTATTTTTTACAGATTGCAGACTACTGGGGGAATTGGCACAAACCACCAGAAATGAACATAAGCCGCGGGAGATCAGATCCGAGCTCAACAAAAATCCAAAGAACCTCAACAGTTGCTCTTCAGTGCCAGCCTCCCACAAGGAACAAGAGAAGAACTATCATCACCACCATCAAGTGCCCTGCCTAATAACATTGGCGACCATGCACCACCTTTTTTTCTTACCCCGTGTGTCGTTTATCAGTTTGTTTCGAACGTCCGTTAACGTAATTTGTGATTAATATCAGGTTTTGTCGTTCCATGATGAAACCTGGTATATGCAACGCGGCGGTGATTTCCCGTTGCCTTCCGCTGGCAGCCTTTGGTAATTCAATACATCTTGTGCAAGGCAGCAAGCGGTTTTAAGTCAGAGTTGCCCTTCTTCGAGATGAGCTGCGTCCCTTGGCTTTCGAGCCCCATCTATCGGGTCGCGTAGCTCAGTGGTTAGCGAGCTGGCTTCGCATCTGGGTGGTCCTGGGTTCATTCATTCCCCAGTTGAGTCGGAAATGTTTTTCAGACCGCAAAGGCTCCGGGTTGACCAAGCCTTAAATGGGTACCGGTTCAGTCCGAGAAGTAATAGCGGCGAGGGACAGGAGATGGCTACCGCCCTCATATAGCCGAGCCTTTGAAATGTGAGATCGCTAACACCTCACACCTCTACGGCAGTAATACTATGGGTTACTTTACTTTACTTTACTATCGGGATAATGTGGCTCTCACAATAACACCAAATATAATCTCAGCATGCATATTATTCATACAAACATTGCAAAAACAATTGTTCAATAGCTAAATAGAATTTACTTTGTATATTAGCCACATTCAGAAATGTAAAACTACTTAGTCGTACCCTAGGGGGAAAGAATAGGACTATTATAACTACCCAAGTGTGTCGTAACAGGAGCAAAATAAGGAGGGATGTGAATAAGGGTAGGATGGATGGAATGCAGTTGTCAAAGAGGCAGACAACGTTATAAGAGGACGGATAACATCGGAACATTGAGAGAGTTTCAAAGATGCAGACAACGTTATAAGAGGACGGATAACATCGGAACATTGAGAGAGTTTCAAAGAGGCAGACAACGTTATAAGAGGACGGATAACATCGGAACATTGAGAGAGTTTCAAAGAGGCAGACAACGTTATAAGTGAACGGATAACATCGGAACATTGAGAGAGTTTCAAAGAGGCAGACAACGTTATAAGTGAACGGATAACATCGGAACATTGAGAGAGTTTCAAAGAGGCAGACAACGTTATAAGTGAACGGATAACATCGGAACATTTAGAGAGCCCGTCAGATTCAACTACAGAGCAAGACATTATCAAGCCGCCGCCGCCGCCCCCCGCCGAGAAATAAAAACATCTCTGTTAATGTCATCATTATCGCTTGCAATATGCGTTTATCATAGCACCTTCACAGCAGGAGATGGGGCATACTGGAGATTCATAGAAGACGATCTTCATTCTGAAGATGGCACATCAGCTGAACTTAAAGGGGTTGACAACATCATCCCATGATAGATAACACAAAGCCGCAACAATAGAGAACACAACAGTATAGAACACAAAAGTATAGAACACAACAGTATAGAACACAAAAGTATAGAACACAACAGTAGAGAACACAAATGTATAGAACACAACAGTAGAGAACACAGCAAAATAGAGGACACAACAGTAGAGAACACAACAATAGAGAACACAACAGTATAGAACACAAAAGTATAGAACACAACAGTAGAGAACACAAAAGTATAGAACACAACAATAGAGAACACAACAGTAGATAACACATTAGTAGAGAACACAACAAAAGAGGACACAACAGTAGAGAACACAACAGTAGAGAACACAGCAATAGAGGACACAACAGTATAGAACACAACAATAGAGAACACAACAATAAAGAACATAACAATAAAGAACATAACAATAGAGGACACAACAATAGACGACACAACAATAGACGACACAACAATAGACGACACAACAATGGAGAACACAACAATAAAGAACATAACAATAAAGAACATAACAATAGAGGACACAACAATAGACGACACAACAATAGAGAACACAACAATAAAGAACATAACAATAAAGAACATAACAATAGAGAACATAACAATAGACGACACAACAATAGACGACACAACAATAGAGAACACAACAATAAAGAACATGACAATAGAGAACACAACAATAGAGGACACAACAATAGAGAACACGGCTGTTGTGGTTTTTTCTTCATTTCCCGAAATCCGTCGGTTTACCATTCGTAAAAATAAACCCCACGTCGCCCAAATAGTGCTGAGTCGGGTATTCCATTGCCAGGTATCTCAAACGTTCCCCGGTCGCTTGATAACACAAAGCTAGTTCAGCGTTGAACCAATATGCTCAAAGATATTAGCCGAGGGTTGATCCGTCAGCACAGAACAGTCTCTCTCAAAACTTATTTTTGTTGGAGAACACTTGGAACAAATTGTCTGGTCTCAAGGAAGACCCGCACATAAATTATTTATATCAGGAGACAGAAACATGTTATAGAGTGATCAGTCAGTTATCAATAGTTAGTTATCAATAGTTTGTTATCAATAGTTAGTTATCGGCCGGTCTAGGTGTACCGTGATGGTTGTCGTGGGGAGCCATGGACGCCTCTCCTGTGAGAAAAAGCGTCGGGACTGACGTTGTAAATCCGTCTTGATCTCGATGCTGTAGCGTCCAGCAAAGGAGACTGACCAACGCATTGGAGGTCTTCTCCGCGGTCTCTTATTACCTCGGGAAAGGGGGGGGGGGGGGAGGGGGAAGTACATGGCTACGGTCGCCGTGCTCCATCGACAGTCGTAACATGTGACTTGCCCATATAATGTTTTGCCTTGTCTGCATGGATTACCGCATCCATCACCAGGGACAATCGTCTTACGTCAGATTTGTGGATACCTTGCATACGTTGGTTCCGGAGAGTGATTCCGTCCACCTGTATCTCAATGGAGGCCTGGTTCACTCTCAATTTATTCTCTAGTGATTTTGTCAACTGGTGTCGCTGGAAAAATCGTCTTCACGTTGTCTATCCACCTTCCCCTCGGCCGCCCTCATGCTCGGCAGCCGAACCGTCGGGCATTGAAATCGCGCAGGGGAAGCTGATCGGGGAAAATTCTAATGAGATGACCGAACCAGCGCATCTCCTGTCTGGTCATGCATTCAGCACATTTGATAGAACCAACCCTTTCGCGAATGTTCTCTTTCCTCAATATATGGAGCGGCCATTCGTGGACATATCATTCGGCGGTTTTACTCTCTCGCGCACTGAACATGTTCAAAGTTTTGCTCTGGTAGCATAGAACAGTGATGGAAGGTATGCAGCCAGGGGTAGACCGAGATAGCTATGGTACTAAGATATCCAGGAATGCCTGGGTATGGCTGTGGCGGAGTCTGCAGTTTTGGCAAGAGAAAGAGTTTTTTTTTCAGACATGCTGTCATGGGAGCGACGTTCTATAAAGGACATGTGACATACTGATGTGCATATGGTTTGTAGGAAGATGCTGTGGACCAGTTGCTGCTCTGTTGCGAGACAAATGTGAGGAGCTTCAGCAGTGGTTACAGTAGATAGGTCACTCCTGATGCTTCCTGACATCTGTACTCAACCTCTCTATCGCACCAGCCGTCTTCTGAGAATATGCTGCCACCTGATCTCCCGAGTCTGCTGGAGAGCCACGTTCTGACGCTCAAGTTAAGCGGTTCCCAGAGTTCTGCTCACTTTCATAGTTCCTATCTTTGGCGTGTTGATACGCCTGCCATTCTTATCAAATGTTGCATACAACACAGTTATCGATATCATACGAGGGGCAGTTATGAAGTAACAGCAATTTTATTATAAAGTGCATGAAACAGTATATACAACGAAATCTTATTTCAGCACACACGATGCTTTTTAGCAATACGCCATGTAGGGAGTGTGACGAGCAAACAGTATGCGCAATATAACTTACAATACCGCCGCCCCACTGTCGACTTGCACCGTAGATGGACAACGAGGCGTTGTTCGTTTTAGTGTGTAGAAACCTTCTTAAATCTACAGAAGGTTCAGTATGGAGATAGTTGTTTGAGTCAGTGGGAAGTGCATAAATGGGTAGAAATTTTCAAGTCGGTATACAAAATGTCATTGATGAACCGCGGCGTGGGAGACCAGCTAGTCGGTGGAGACAGATGAGTCCTTATTGATGAAATAGTCGTAAATTTCAATATGAGTCACGACGCTGCGCACAAAATTGTCCATGATGTCCTCGGATGTAAGAAAGTGTATAGCAGATGGGTCACAAGGCAGCTGAGAACTAGATAAGAAGTGGATATATTGATGTCGGATTCAGATAAAATTCGAGAATGGTCTGTAAGCTGGCAAATGGAGTTTAATGTAGATAAATGTACAGTCATCCACATGGGTAGATCCAATATGGAACATAATTACAGAATGGGAGAAAACAATATTAGAAAGATAGATAAGGAAAGGGACCTAGGGGTTATAATAGATCATACAGGAAAGGTGAGTGAGCAAGTTAAGGTAGCAGTGAAAAAGGCAAATGCAATGTTAGGTATGATAAAAAGAAATATTAAACATAGGAGCAAGGAAGTGATCGTCAAACTGTATAAAGCTTTAGTTAGACCTAGATTGGAGTACTGTGTACAAGTGTGGAGTCCTTATCACAGAGGGGACATAAACATGCTAGAAAGAATACAAAAAAGAGCGACAAAGATGATAGTGGGATTCCAGAATTACAGTTATGAGGAACGACTCAGAAAAACCGGCCTACAGTGTCTCGAAGAGAGAAGAATTCGTGGTGACTTAATACAGGTTTATAAGATGATCAGAGAAATCGATAAATTAGACTATAACAAGTTTTTTAAAATACAGCCACCTACAATAACACGAGGGCATAGCTACAAGCTGATTAAAGAGAGGTCCAGGTTAGATATTAGGAAATATTTTTTTAGTCAGAGAGTGGTGTCTGCTTGGAATGCATTGCCAGGGGAGGTAGTGGAGGCAGGGACAGTTAATGCATTTAAGAATAAACTGGATGCGCATAGATTTTAGAGCAAGGTGATGTAAATGTAACTGGTTGTATACAGACTCTGCAGGGTCTTCTAAACCAGTATAAAGATGTTAAGTTGTTAAGTTAAGTTAGATAATGGGGGCGGTGAAAAATCAGTTCAAGGTCACACCAAAAGATTTTCTATCTAGATGGCCCCCACAAACTAGTGGGCAGGTGGACAAAGTGTGTTGGCAGGCACGAGGACTATGTCCAAAGATGCGACACAAAATACTCGTATTAAAGGTTCGCATTCCAGTAAAAATGTTATTAATAGAATTGCTGTTACTTTATGACTGTTCCTCGTCATTTTATCTAATTGTTCACGAAAGTGAAAATTGAAACTGAGAATATTCAAAAGAGATAACCATCATCGTCGCCTGGTTCCCCTTGGAACACAGGGCTACTACAGAAGCTCTCCGTCTGTTTGTATTCTATACCGTATCTGTGGTTCTGCCCACGAAACCCCGACGAAATTGGATTCCTTTTTTGGCTTCACAAGCTCCCATCATGGGCGCATAAGTGATGGATAGAAGTGACATTTTGAAATCAATCAATGACCGCCTGCTGGATGAGGACACTGCAATAGATGAAGCAGTAATCTACAGACTGCAAAGTTTCTACATTAAACGAGGTTCGAGCGGAGTGAGGCGCATGAGAGGACGGCGCAGGAGAGTGTACAACCAGCGAGCTACAAGGACCATCAGCATCCATACCTTACGCAATTTGATGAGAGACTGAGCACCTATGGGTATGCCCGGAGTACAGTGACGTCGATTCTTAGAAACAGAAACACTAAGGTGCTAAGCACAGAGGCCCGCTATATCTGAGGTTTTGTTTGCATCGCTAATTTATTATTTTCCCACACTGTTTTGGATAATCTGCCAAATGTAGGAGCTGCATTTCCTATATCCTTATATTAACACCTTCGTAAAGTGAAAGAGTGACTGTGACATTTGACCCCCAGGAAGAATTGATGTGTTTGCGCAATGAGGTTGTCGTTTAAAGTGATACATGTTGAAGTGTAGGTCATTCTAGGTCTAATCATATTATCATGTCCACTTTAGCCCATTCCTTTTCATAACCAGCAAGTCGCGACTTGCCATGAATGTTCTTCATTGATCCCATTGCATTTGTCGTGGCACAAGAGAATGCGTCGTCCTGTGGACCTTGACATTGATAACACACCACTCACTAAAAATACATTTTCAGTGGCAACCAAGGACACGTATTTAAAGCTGTCTTCCTCTCTATTTTTGATACTAGGCTTGTTTGCACTTTATACACAAGTTAATGCCTTGACCTGTCAGTTGAAGGTTTTCGTTTTCCGTTCAAAACAGTGGTTTCCAGGATGGGCTCTGAGCATCAGTGCCCAAAGCTGCAATAACTAGTGAACATTCTGAAGAAAGACCGTGGACTACTAAAAGTGACGAACCGTTAATCTACATTGTTTATTAGAGGAAGCCTCTCAGTGACCATCCACAGAAACGAAGGTCGTTACATTCATATATATGTCACACCCTACAAAGTATACGGGATCCAAGCAGGAAGTACTGTGACAAATCAATTTGTGTAATCTTGCACTGCTGTAGGAACTTGTTTCATGCGAGTTTACATGTCCCATAAACAACCTTCCTTAGTCGCCTTTAAATGATATACATGGAAGGGACATTCATTGGCCATATTCTTGCCTCTTCTTCTTCTTTACTTGCGTCTTAATTCACTCCAAACTAAAAAGAAATACATATTTTAAACACCGGATTTGAAGTAGTGTCACATAATAGTTCCACTTTTTAACTGTTGGTGTTGACAAATATTCTGCGAGAATAGACGCCAATATGCAGTCTTGTTCTTCCTCCTCCTCTTTTTTCCTATTATCCTTCTTGTTCTTTTTTTCTTTTTTCTTCTTCTTCGTTCGTTCTCAAACTTCCACTACCAAACCCTGAAAGGGCTTAAGTAGCAGAATGTAGTCCAGAGAACTGAATGCGTTGTGTCGTAGTTTACAGTTTGGCTGCGATATTTGCACCTTTCGGTCGGACACATCCGACTTCAGCAAGCATTTTTTTTAATACCGGGTTAGCATTCCCTCTTCGATCCCTTCTCCTTAGCCAGTCTGCCCTACTGCAGCCTGTTTTCCAGGATCACCGCGTGGAGGTGTAGAAGGGTCTTGGCAGCTATGGTTCGCTGGCCCTGACGCTAGCAGTCAGCTATGGGTCGCTAACCACTGCAGCTCATGTGCTGCTCAGCATCTTGATCCCTCCTTCTTGTTCAATCAACTGATACTATGCTTCTAGCCCGACAAGGTTCACGAAGGAGACTCTGTGTTTCAGGCTTCCGCCGATGACCCACAGCTATTCGAGCATGGTCGCTCGTCTGGGCCAGACGACTTCTTTTGATCTGCATAAGTAGGGCAGTCCTGCAAGATATGTTCTGGTAGTTGCGTGGGTTCTCCACAATCGATCGTGTGTCCCATAAGACCCTGAGTGTGGAGGTGGGCCCTGAGTGTGGAGGTGGGCCCTGAGTGTGGAGGTGGGCCCCAAGTGTGGAGGTTGGTCCCAAGTGTGGAGGTGGGCCCCAAGTGTGGAGGCGGACCCTGGGTGTTGAGGTGGGCCCTGAGTGAGGAGGTGGGCCCTGAGTGAGGAGGTGGGCCCTGAATGTGTGATTCCCCGTTCTGAGTCTGAATATCTTTGTCTATCTCGGGTTGTCTATGTTGTCATGTTCTGGCTGGCTCTCCACTAATTCCGATCAGAGCTCAACTCACATTTCGCAAGTGGCCTTTGGCTTCGACTTCCATTGTTCCTCGTTATCTGTTCTTTGGCTGTCTCACCATTTTATTTCGCATATAAACTGGAGTGAAATAAGGCTGCATGGCACCTCTGAGATATGGCGCGTCCCCTCTAAGATATGGCATGTCACCTCTACCATATGGCATGTCACCTCTGAGATATACCATGTCACCTTTAAGATATAGCATGTCGCCACTAAGATATAGCATGTCGCCTCTAAGATGTAGCATGTTGCCTCTAAGATATAGCATATACCTCTGAGATATAGCATATATCTCTAAGATATAGGATGTCACATCTAATATATAGTATGTCACCTCTCATATATATTCAGTCACCTATGAGATATATCATGTCGCCTCTGAAATGCATGTTACCTCTGAGATATAGCATGTCACCTCTAAGATATAGTATTTCAGCTCTGAAACATTGCAGGACATCTCTGAGATATATCATGTCACCTCGAACATATAGCACGTCACCTATGAGATATAGCATGACACTTCTATGATATAGCATGCCCCTCTAAGAAATTGCATGTCCCCTCTGAGATATAGCATGTCACCTCCAAGATATAGCGTGTTATCTCCAAGATATAGCATGTCACCTCTAATGTACAGCATCTCAACTCTAAGATATAGACTTTCCCCTCTGTGATATAGTAGGTCACCTTTGAAATACATCATGTAACCTATGAGATATAGCATGTCACCTCTGATATATATCATGTCACCTCCAAGATATAGCATGTCACCTCGAAGAAATGGCATTTAACTTCTGAGACATAGCATGTCACCTCTGAGATATCGCATATCACCTATAAGATAATAGCATGTCACCTCTGAGATACAGCATGTTGCCTCTAAGATATAGCATGTCACCTCTAATATACGGCAAGTCACCTCTAAGATATGGCTTGTCACCTCTAAGAAAGAGCATGTCACCTCTAAGGTATGGCATGTCACCTCTTAGATATGGCTTGTCACCTCTAAGATATGGCTTGTCACCTCTAAGATATGGCTTGTCACCTCTTAGATATGGCATGTCACCTCTAAGGTATGGCATGTCACCTTTTAGATATGGCACGTCACCTCTAAAATATGCAACAGACAGACTGGCTAAGGAGAAGGGATCGAAGAGGGAAGGCTAACTCGGTACACAAAAATGCCAACTGAAATTAGGTGTGTCGGACCGAAATGTGCAAATATCGCAGACAAGATGTAAACTACGACACGGCACATTCCGTTCTATGGACTATTGTTGTTCGTCCATCACGCGTGAAGACTTTTTCTCATTTCGTTCAACCAGTCCATTCCGTTGAGTATTCTGTGAGTCGGGGTTATGGATGGGTGCGAAGATGGCTGATGTCTGAAATTGGATGGCAGGCAGCGAGGGCGTGGCATGTTAGCTTCGCAAGACGCGATAGTTCATGGCCTTTCCTATTCTGGCTCCGCTGTTCTGCTGCAGCGTTTTTAGAACCATCGGATGATGCTCTCCGCTGTGGAGAGCTGTGTGCCAGGTTGTACGGTCTTGTCTCTTCCCATGTTTCGATTGTTATGCTGAAGGTCTTTAGAGACGTTCTAATCGTGTCTTTAAGGTGCTTCCCCCCTCCCCAACCCCACTTACCCTTCTGCATCTTTGGACTACATCCTGCTACTTGCAAAGCTCTTTTCTGGATTTACTAGCAGGCGTTTGAGAACAAACGACGAGGCGAAGAAGAAGAAGAAAAAGAAGAAGAGAAGATGAAAAAAAAGAGCTACAAATCCATCGTTCCAACACGGAGGTCATGAATTTCACCCACAAACCTATTACCCAGTTGCATGGAGATATATGACAAACAATTGGCAGTTTCTCCTATCAGGGATAGCAAAATGGCTCAAGATGGAGATTCAACTTAGGAAATTTTCATCGGCATTGCTCTAGCCGCAGACGCCTCATCTGGAAATGTCAATTACTGAGCTTGGATCAAGATACGAGGTATTGAGGAGCGCATGAGCAGCAGCGGTCAGCGACCCATGGCTGACTGCTAGCGTCTGTGCCAGCAAACCAGAGCTGCCAGGACCATTCTACACCTCCACGCGGTGATCCTGGATAAGAGGCTGTAGCAGGACAGACTGGCTAAGGAGAAGGGATCGATGAGGGTTAGCAACCCAGTACTCAAAAAATGCTTGCTGAAATCGGATGTGTCCGACCGAAAGGTGCAAATATCGTAGTCAAACTGTAAACTAGCGACACAACACATTCCGTTCTCCGGACTACATCCTTCTACTTGCAAAGCCCTGTTCATGGCTTGGTGGTGGGAGATGGAGAACGAAAAAAGAAGAAATGATCAAACCATGCTCATGTTTTTTATTTCTCAAGCTTATTACCAATATTTACATTGGTATTTTCTTTTACGTTCGCCTTATTTCTATAAAACCCAAGGCGGTGTGCGTTGTGCTGTGGTTTTTATTTTGCGCCTCTCGGCCCATTGTATCCGACTTTAGTATGCATTTTATGTAAGGGTCTGGCTTCCTCCTGTATTTTCTAAGGGTTTGCTTCCCCGGAATAACGGCCGGTGCTGTGATGGGGATAGAACCCAGCAGCGTCGCGTTGTGAGCCGTGCCACTTAACCACTAGCCCACGCCGTCCCATCTATATGGAAATAACAAAGCCATTGGAGAAAAAAGTTAACTAAATGCATTTGAAAAAAATCAACAATATGTTTCACCGTTCATTTTGAAAAGAAAAAAGAAAAAAAGAAGCGGCTTCACCATTTCGCCGCAGAGACACCCATGAACTGAAAAGAGGGGCGCCACACAGATCAAACTGGAGAGCACCGGTTTTTGTCTTACGTGCATCGGACATGTTCTTAGAATGGACGGCAACAAACTCCCTCTGCAAGAGGGTCAACGTGTAGCAGCAGGAAACGAGGAAGACCGAAAGACACTCGCCGCAGAACACTCGTCGAAGAGGGTCCATTATGAGCTTGAATTGAATTCATGAACTGAAAGGTTAAAAAGGTTAAAGGCGAGGGCTCGACTTCATCGCCTCGGGTTTCCCCCATTTGACTTAGTCTCTCTCAGCAGAGCAGCACCCCCGCCTGCTGAGAGCATCGGACAAAGCACGAACCTCGTAGCTCTAGCGATGAACCCAGGGATCTCCGAAAAAGTTGCCATCGTGAACCGACCGTAGCAGCTCGAATTCGAACCCCGGCCGTCTGAACACGAGGCAAGCGGCTTCACCACTTCACCGCAGAGACCCATGAACCGAAAAGAGTGGCGTCACACAGATCTAACTTGGAGAGCACTGGTTTTTGTCCTACGCGCCGTGTTTATCCCTTAAAGAACATAGAAATAATACTCTGATTCATTGCAGGATTCCATACCATCGCTAGTCTATGACATGCACCAGCTAAATTGGAGTAACTGTGGTCAGTTTAATCCTCTAACACGTGCATATACCATTACATGGCTATTGGGTCGAAGGGCGAGAGCCTGTGTGCTGCTGAATCCGAATCAACAATAGCTTCAAACATAACCCACAGTCAAGAAGGCTACTCCAACTATTTTGTTCTACCTTTTTGATCTTCTTTTCTTCGTGTTCTGCAATACAGTGGTGTAGCTACAGAGACTAATCGAGTTCAAATAGTGCCGTACCTGTCGTAAAATGAACGGCTGTATTGTTCTCATAATAACAACATGAATAATATTGATTATCAACGCTCATAATTCTCGCCGTTTTACCGTTTGTCCGTCAACGTGAAAAAATAGAAACCAAACGTTGGTCTTAGTGCCAAATTATTTATATGCTGAAAACAATATTACATTGACATCTAAAACGTCCTTATGTACTTATTAAAGTGTAAAGTGTGGCTTTAAAATTTACTTTCAAAATATTTTCAAAATATATTAGCATATCCCGCTGGAGGAAACCCCAGAAACCAACAAAGCTAGCTTTAATCTGTCGTCACGAAAATCTCCCACTTTCACACAAAAATATTTCCACAAATGTATTAGCACCGATATCTTAATTGGTAGATCGAAAGGAATGTAGTTGTCTTAATCCGGCTTACAGCTAATTTTTTTCCTCTTTCAAAGCTGCTTGATAAAAACATTTTCCTTTCTTTATTTTTTAAAATCACTAACGAAGATGTGAATTTGATTTCTCAATTTCAGAATTTACTTTTTATACACCGAATATTTCACCCAACAATATTGTTCGTATTTTTTCAGGGAACATTCTTTAAAGAAAAAGAATCGTTCTGCTTTCACACAACAAAAAATATTTTGATTGGTCCTTTTAAACTTCCGTCATTACTGATAGGATGTTGTGATATTTTACAAAAGAAATTATAACAATGCTTTGATATCAGGTACTCTCGTAGTGGATACTTCCTTGTACGAAGTCTCTGCGTCTTTGAAAGTCAGGTGATCAGTCAACGCTGGCTTTTCTCCCGTAACAGTCAGGCGGGTTCATATTTACTACTGGGTAGACTGGTACAACTAGTGAAAGAAGGGCTAAGTCAGTAGCATTTTCCAGATAACTATTGCACTTACAGACGTGTTACTCTAGGAGAGTAAGTAGCAAGTCACCTACAGATCGTAGCTTCTTACAGACGTGTTACTCTAGGAAAGTAAGTAGCATGTCACCTACAGAACGTAACTTCTTACAGCCGTGTTACTCTAGGAAAGTAAGTAGCATGTCACCTACAGAACGTAACTTCTTACAGACGTGTTACTCTAGGAGAGTAAGTAGCAAGTCACCTACAGATCGTAGCTTCTTACAGACGTGTTACTCTAGGAAAGTAAGTAGCATGTCACCTACAGAACGTAACTTCTTACAGCCGTGTTACTCTAGGAGAGTAAGTAGCAAGTCACCTACAGATCGTAGCTTCTTACAGCCGTGTTACTCTAGGAGAGCAAGTAGCAAGCCACCTACAGATCGTAGCTTCTTACAGCCGTGTTACTTTAGGAGAGTAAGTAGCATGTCACCTACAGAACGTAACTTTTTTACAGCCGTGTTACTCTAGGAGAGCAAGTAGCATGTCACCTACAGAACGTAACTTCTTACAGCCGTGTTACTCTAGGAGAGTAAGTAGCATGTCACATACAGAACGTAACTTCTTACAGCCGTGTTACTCTAGGAGAGTAAGTAGCAAGTCACCTACAGAACGTAACTTCTTACAGCAGTGTTACTCTAGGAGAGTAAGTAGCAAGTCACCTACAGATCGTAGCTTCTTACAGCCGTGTTACTCTAGGAGAGTAAGTAGCAGGTCACCTACAGATCGTAGCTTATTACAGCTGTGTTACTCTAGGAGAGTAAGTAGCAAGTCACCTACAGATCGTAGCTTCTTACAGCCGTGTTACTCTAGGAGAGTAAGTAGCAAGTCACCTACAGATCGTAGCTTCTTACAGCCGTGTTTCTCTAGGAGAGTAAGTAGCATGTCACCTACAGAACGTAACTTCTTACAGCAGTGTTACTCTAGGAGAGTAAGTAGCATGTCACCTACAGAACGTAATTTCTTACAGCAGTGTTACTCTAGGAGAGTAAGTAGCAAGTCACCTACAGAACGTAATTTCTTACAGCAGTGTTACTCTAGGAGAGTAAGTAGCAAGTCACCTACAGAACGTAATTTCTTACAGCAGTGTTACTCTAGGCGAGTAAGTAGCAAGTCACCTACAGAACGTAACTTCTTACAGCACACACACACGCACGCACGCGCACGCGCACACACACACACACATACACCTAGATTTAGTGGAGAGAGAGATAGAACGAGAGAGAGAGAGACCGGTAGACACAAAATTGAGTCGGCCAGAGAGTTAGTGAGGGAGTGGGTGGTCGGAGAGAGAGACAAAGAGAGAGAGAGAGAGAGAGAGATGTGCAGACATACATAGTTAAGACAGATGAATACATTGAGTGAAAGATACAGAAAGAAATGTGTATGAGAGAACGAAAAAAGGAAAAAAAACAACGTACCTTCACATATCTTTCCAGGGTTCGACTTCCCCCAAATGTAATCGTTACCTGAAACAAAAATAACAAAAACATCAACCAGCTTGGTATCAGCCGAACACAATCTAAACAAATAATAAAACATGTAGAATATGACTGAACACAATCTAAACAAATAATGAGACATGTAGAATATGACTGAGCACAATCTAAACAAATAATGAGACATGTAGAATATGACTGAACACAATCTAAACAAATAATGAGACATGTAGAATATGACTGAGCACAATCTAAACAAATAACGAGACATGTAGAATATGACTGAACACAATCTAAACAAATAATGAGACATGTAGAATATGACTGAACACAATCTAAACAAATAATGAAACATGTAGAATATGACTGAACACAATCTAAACAAATAATTAAACATGTAGAATATGACAGAACACAATCTAAACAAATAATGAAACATGTAGAATATGACTGAACACAATCTAAACAAATAATGAGACATGTAGAATATGAAAGAAAAACACAATCTAAACAAATAATGAGACATGTAGAATATGACTGAGCACAATCTAAACAAATAATGAGACATGTAGAATATGACTGAACACAATCTAAACAAATAATGAGACATGTAGAATATGACTGAACACAATCTAAACAAATAATGAAACATGTAGAATATGACTGAACACAATCTAAACAAATAATGAGACATGTAGAATATGTTTGGACACCAGGTAACCTATGTTTGAACACCAGGACCCTATGTTTGGACACCAGGTACCCTATGTTTGAACACCAGGACCCTATGTTTGGACACTAGGTACCCTATGTTTGGACACCAGGTACCCTATGTTTGAACACCAGGACCCTATGTTTGGACACCAGGTACCCTATGTTTGGACACCAGGTACCCTATGTTTGAACACCAGGACCCTATGTTTGGACACCAGGACCCTATGTTTGGACACCAGGTACCCTATGTTTGAACACCAGGACCATATGTTTGGACACCAGGTACCCTATGTTTGAACACCAGGACCCTATGTTTGGACACCAGGTACCCTATGTTTGGACACCAGGTACCCTATGTTTGAACACCAGGACCCTATGTTTGGACACCAGGTACCCTATGTTTGAACACCAGGACCCTATGTTTGGACACCAGGTACCCTATGTTTGAACACCAGGACCCTATGTTTGGACACCAGGTACCCTATGTTTGAACACCAGGACCCTATGTTTGGACACCAGGTACCCTATGTTTGGACACCAGGTACCCTATGTTTGAACACCAGAACCCTATGTTTGGACACCAGGTACCCTATGTTTGAACACCAGGTACCCTATGTTTGGACACCAGGTGCAGTGCACAAAGCTAAAACTTAGACGCGGTTTCTTACAGTCAACACAGCCCCTAAAAACAAGTTCTAAAAAAGGCCGCATGGAAAAATTAAATGAACTGACGCAGGTTCCCTAAAGCGAGCTGCGTGAGGAACCTAAATGAGAGCCCATCATGGGGCACTCTCTTCTTCTTGAGCCTCATCGGTCTAAAATACTAGCATCAGTTGTTCGAATTCTATCTCATGACGTACCTCATTCCTCAACTGGGCCCGGGAGCGCCAGGTCTTGCATACAGCTTCTTTCATCGAGTCGAATAACTTGGAAAATATGTTCTACAACTTGGTCTGTTCTACACACACGGCCCATGTTGTGTGTCCAATGTTTTATTTTTTTAACCCCGTATTTGATACAATAACAAATGGTTAATATGTTTTCTGACCAGAAAAAGAAAATGAACAACAACAACAAGAAGTGAAGGAAAAATTAAAAAAGAAGAAGAAAAAAAGAAAACAGAAGAAGGAAATCAGGAAAAAAAACAAAAAGAGTGAAAAAACAAGAAAGAAGAAGACAAAAAGAAAGAAGTAAATAAAAAGAAGGGAATAGAATAATAATAATAATTTATTTTTTTTAATAAGAAAAAATCAAGAACTGAATAACAAAAAGAAGAAGAAGAAGAAGAAGGTGGAGGAGGAGGACGAAGAAGTAAGAAGAACGGAGGAAGGAAGGCAGGCAGGCAGACAGGCAGGAAGGAAGGAAGGAAGGATGGAAGGGAAAAAGGAAGAATGGAAGGAAGAAAGGAAGGGAAAAAGGAAGAAAGAAAAGAAGAAAGGAAGAAAGAAAGAAAAAAAGAAAGACAGAAAGATAGAAAGAAGAAGAAGAAGAAGAAAAAATACAATCATAAGATATTTTTTTAATAGAAATTAGAAGAGCTCCATTTGGCATTTCACGAGATATAACGATGCAGCCGTAAGAGGGCGGCACACACCAAGTTGCGCTTACGCCTGTCGACAAGAAGCATTAGGTGAAGACAATGACGACGGCGCGGAAGAAATAATCACCACTTCTAAGCACCGACAACAATAACTGCTCTCGAAAGACCCGGAAGACATCATGAAGTCTCCCTGCCCATCACTTCACGCCCACGCTCTGTACATTGTTGGAGACTGTCACATCTTTCGCTGGCATTCATACGTCTTGTTTGCGGACCAGTAATCCGGAATCCTTGCAAGTGATTAACGCCCCGAACTTCCGATTACTTCGAGGCCACGCATTCTGGCTACTGGACTGTTATTATAAATTGCTATAAATGCTTGTCTGACCTGGAAAATGTATTGAACTGGATTTGCATTGGCTATCTTGTTGCGTGGGGGCTAGTCTCCTTCTTCTTCATTCTTCTCGTTCTTCACCATCGTCTTTTTCTTCTTCTTCTTCAGGCGTTCGTCCTGAACAGAACAGCGTGACGCTGTGTCGTAGTTTACACCGTGGCTGCGATATTTGAGCCTTTCAGCCTGACACTTCCGGTTTTAGCTAGCTGTTGTTGTTGTTGCGTGTACGGGGTTTGCCTTCCCACTGCGATCGTTATTCCCGTAGCCAGACTACACTTGTACAGCCTGTTTCCAGGACCACCGCGGAATAGGGTTTAGGCCAGCTCTGGTTCACTGACCCTGTTGGAAGCAGCCAGCTATTAAGGCGCTGGGTAATGTTAGTTCATTCACTGTGCTGCATCATTGGACGGGGAAGCAGCCTGCTATTAAGGCGCTGGGTAATGTTAGTTCCTTCACTGTGCTGCATCATTGGACGGGGAAGCAGCCTGCTATTAAGGCGCTGGGTAATGTTAGTTCATTCACTGTGCTGCATCATTGGACGGGGAAGCAGCCAGCTATTAAGGCGCTGGGTAATGTTAGTTCATTCACTGTGCTGCATCATTGGACGGGGAAGCAGCCTGAGAGAAGGAAGACTAACGTCTGGACAGGCAAAAGATACTGGTCTGACATGTCAATCAGGGCCAGGCAAAAGGTACTGGTCCGACATGTCAATCAGGGCCAGGCAAAAGGTACTGGTCTGACATATCAATCAGGGCCAGGCAAAAGATACTGGTCTGACATGTCAATCAGGGCCAGGCAAAAGGTACTGGTCTGACATGTCAATCAGGGTCAGGCAAGAGATACTGGTCCGACATGTCAATCAGGGTCAGGGAAAATATACTGGTCCGACATGTCAATCAGGGTCAGGGAAAATATACTGGTCTGACATGTTAGTCAGGGTCAGGCAAAATGTACTAATCAGACTATGTTAAGATGAGGTAAAATATTCTGATCATGATCTCATTTCCATGCAGTTCTCCCTGGAGACAGGCTCCTTCAAGGCAGCCTGACTAACGAGGTGGAGGATCGACGTGATTCCCGCAGTATGGGAGCGTCGCGAAGATGAAGAGAAGAATAGCAAAACACTGGAAGACCCTGGTCCACCTTCACCAGCACGTTCCAGATGTGAGGAAAGCAATTGCAACCCACCCCTCAACTTCCTAGTCACGGTCACGAACTAGAAAACAGACTTACCGTGGACATTCAACAACAACAACAACAACAAACTCCTAAATAAACTTTGGACATCTTCAGCTATAAGGTGCGATCAATATGCTGAGCAGTACATGAGCTGCCGCGGTCAGCGACCCATAGCTGACTGTCTAGCGTCAAGGCCAGACTACAAAGACCCTTCTACATCTCCACGCGGTGATCCTGGATAACAGGCTACCGCTGAGCAGACTGGCCAAGGAGAAAGGATCAAAGAGGGGAGGCTAACCCGGTACCCCAATCTACTGAAGTCGGATGTATCGGAACGAAAGCTGCAAATATCACAGCCAAGCTGTAAACTACGACACAACACATTCCGTTCTCCGGACTACATTCTGCTACTTACAAAGCCCTTTTCATGGATTGGTAGCGGTAGTTTGAGAACGAACAAGAAGTTCTAAGGTGCTATCGTTGTTCCACACCGACAAATTCTTCCTATTCTTGACATGTTGTTTTTGCATCGGAAATATCAACAGACGATGCCAACGGGTTTCGAATCCAAACATATTACTGCGCAAATATTTCTTTTAACCGCCTTTTTAAAAATAATGCAGTCAATTTTAATAGTGTTGCTTTGTGGTAGATTTGTTCCATGGAACATCTCTAATATCTCAGGTTGAGTTATGTATACCACAATTTCAATTTACTCTGAAACAAATTGAATTTATCCGAACCTGTCAAGATATTCTCAAGAGGACGTACATTTTTCTGTTAAGTTCGTTGAGCTGTGAAAAGATATCAACAAAATATAAAAGATGTCCTAGACTTAAGCTATTTTCCCGAAAAGTTTCTTAAATTTGTGTCAATTTCATTTGTAAGAAATTACTTCGCCTCGTTTCGAATTTCATGGTTGATTCTTGATAGTTATCGGCCAGAACTTCAGTGTGTAACAGTTTTTATACAGGTTTAAAAGACTGTTGAGTCTATATATAATCTGCTTCAATTAAGTTTCCTTGATCTAAAAACTATACGCATCCAATCTATTCTTAGATGCATTTATTGACCATGCCTACACTATTTCATGTGGTAATGCATTCCAAGCATTCACCACTCTCTGACTAAAATAATATGTCCTAGTATCTTGGCTTGGCTTGGCTTCGTGTGTTCTCAATCTCCGTTACCAAACCCTAAAAGGGCTTAAGTAGCAGAATGTAGTCCAGAGAAACGATTGCGTTGTGTCGTAGTTTACAGCTTGACTGTGATATTTGCACCTTTCGGTCCAACACATCCGACTTCAGCAAGCATTTTTTTTGAGTACCAGGTTAGCATTCCCTCTTCGATCCCTTCTTCTTAGCCAGTCTGCTCTGTTGCAGACTGTTATCCAGGATCACCGCATGGAGGTGTAGAAGGGTCTTGGCAGCTATGCGCTGCTCAGCGTCATGATCCCTTTCCTAGTATCTAATCTGGACCTTTCTTTAGTTAATGTGTAGCTGTGCCGTCTTGTTCCTGTAGGCGGATGTATTTTGAAAAAAAATTGTTATAGTTTAATTTGTCCTTTTCCTTTGATTATCTTATACACCTGTATTGTCACCTCGAATTCTTCTCTTTTATAGGCACAGTAGTCCGATTTTTCTGAGTCTTTCTTCGTAACCCTAATTGCGGAATCCCACTATCAATTTAGTCGTTCTGCTTTGTTTCCTTTCCAGCATGTTACGATAAGGACTCCACACCTGTACACAGTACTCCAATCTAGGTCTAACGAATGCAGTTTGACTATAACGAGCTGTCTCATGTAAAACAAGTGTTTCGCTTTTGTATTATTGTTCTGTTGTATGCTGTATTGTTTCTAGCGTGTGTGCTTTCTTTTCAACGAAGAATGGTGAGGTGTGCAAAGCCATGAGTTGGAGAGACTTCTACTATAAAGGTGTTTCACTGTTTTATTTCCTCTGTACGATACGCTCTATGTATATATGTGCTAAATACCATGTGTTGAAGAGGCCTCTACTATAGAGATGCTATACTGAGCTGTGTCGTCTGTTAACGATACGCTCTATGTGTTTACAGAATAATGTGCTAATCCACGGATTGGAGCACAGCCTGCTATAGATACAGGCCTTCTGAGTCACTGAGAAATCCCTTTGTAACCTCACATTCCAAGGCTGATTCAATGACGGAACTTGCATGCGTCAACTAGCAGTGCAACTATACTAGCATGTTCGGTAAACAAAAATGGATATGCAGTTAGTTCTAGGGCAGGATTCTGTGAAAGAGTCACTCTCAGCTGTTTTTTTGTTTGTTTTTTTTTGTTTTGCGTTCGCCTTATTTTTCTATTGCCCAAGGCGGTGTGCGTTGCACTGTTTTTATTGTGCACCTGTCGGCCCAGTGCATCTGACTTCGGCATGCATTTTATGTACGTGTCTGCTTCCTTCTGCATTTTCTAAGGGTCTGCTGCCCCGAGATAACGTGTTACTAACCACTATCCTACATCGCCCCCCCCCCCCCCCCCTTTCAACGGTGATTTGTGATTTGTTGTGTTTTGTGCTGTGAATTTGTTTTATTTCTTTGCGTGGGGCATGGATTTGATTATAAACCTTTGCTCAATATGTCCCATTACTTAATCGGCGGTGGAATGTGACGTTTCAAAGGGATTTTCCTGGTGAGCCAGACGGCCTACCAAAGCCATGGTTGGGGGGGACTTCTACTATAGAGATGTTATACTGATGTAAGTCGTCTGTTCAGATAAGCTCGACGCATAAACAGAATGAAGTGCTCATTCATTGCTTGGAGATGCGAATACAGACTTCCATTACACGTGATACTTTCGATCGAAAGTAAAAGAAGAAATACAAAGATTACATTGACCAAGGAAAATTGGGAAAACTAATGTGTAAAGCAAAACAAAATGACTTCATCAGTAATAATAGCTTCTGCTTTTTTCATCGTCTTCGACTACAATCACTCTAAACAAAGGCAGAAGTCAACTCAAGACTCTGTACACTTCCGTGGAATAACGCACACACAAAACATACACACAACACACAGGAGAGTACTGCAGGGGTAGAATCGGGCGTACCAGTTACATATCAATAGCATAAAAGGATAATCAAATCAGAGAGAGAGAGCGACCAACTTCAACACAAGGCGATCACAATTAGATAAACAGGTCGGAGCAAGCTAATGTGTAGCGCGCCAGAACAGGGCACAACCGACTCGGCCGCTACATGCACACACAACTGAAGATTTGCAGCTCCTGTCACTCGAGACGATAGAAAACCTACAGAGGAAACACAGACGAAAAAGAAGAAGAAGAAGAGGAAGAAGAAGAAGAAGAAGAAGAAGAAGAGGAAGAACAAGAAGAACAAGAAGAAGAAGAAGAAGAAGAAGAAGAAGAAGAAGAAGAAGAAGAAGAAGAAGAAGAAGAAGAAGAAGAAGAAGAAGAAGAGGAAGAACAAGAAGAACAAGAAGAAGAAGAAGAAGAAGAACAAGAAGAAGAAGAACAACAAGAACACGAAGAACACGAATTAGAAGAAAAATAACAAGAATTACAAGAGGAGGAAAAAGAAGAGGAGAGAGAGGAGAAGAAGCAGAAGAAGAAGAAAAAGAAGAACACGAATTTTAAGAAAAATAACAAGAATTACAAGAAGAAGAGGAAAAAGAAGAGGGATGGGGGGGGGGGGGGGGGGGGGGGGGGGGGGAGAAGAAGAAGAAGAAAAAGAAGAGGTAAAACAATGAACTTGTCAATTATGTGATCGTTAATCTATGTGGGCTCGATCATTGGCGGATCGGTCTTAGGCGGACAAGCGGGGTCATCACTTTTACATCAGCATAGCACAACTCTAAGACACTGCTGATGTCTGCCAGTATGCCTGTATCACCCTCGAGTTTGAAGCCCGTACTCTGCGACAAAGATTAAAGCTCTTATCGCCATCTTTCCTTCCACGTACCTATTAGGGCTAAGTGATTTTCAGCACTGATACGAGTTACGGTTTGGCTGCTTTGCACCTCGAATACAAAAGACATTCTCAATCTTCGAATGGAGTATGGCGTAGCGAAAATAAAAAGAGGCGTGTTCAGATGATACCGGAACTAATTGCACCAAGTGAACATACGTACTATGCGCATGATGTCATCACTTCTGGTGTATACAGCACATACCAACTGTCAAGTTTACAAAATGTCATTATCCTTAGCCTCATAGTTTCCTAAGCAGACTGTTGAAAACATGGTAGGGGTGATACAGAATCCGTCCAGAGTTGATCAGCGAGCTGTGATTCGGTTTCTAACAGTGTTTCACTGTTCTTCACTGTTATCGTCGACACAGTTGTGTCACCATACACTGCCTTCATTCTGCGATGAATGTCAACTGGTCGACATCCTTCAGCTGTTAGACACCGAATCACCGCTCGCTAATAAACTCTGCACAGATTTCTTACCACACCCGCCATGTTTTCAACGGTCTGCTGAGGAAACTATTGAGTAGGAGGATAATGAAATTTTGCAAATTTGCCGGTTGGTATGTGATGTTTACACCAGAAGTGACGTCATCATGCGAATCGTTGGTATTTTCACGTGCTGCAGTTTGGTCCAGTTTAATTTGAACACGCCTCGTATATAGCAACAGTGTTAAAGACACAAAAACAGATGCTGAGAAGCTCAGAGTCACCCAGATAGCAATGGGATGGCGAGTAACACAAATTTTGATTCTGGATAAGGTCCGGGGCGAATAAATTTGATTTCAAACTTCGTATCACGACATTGTGGAACCAGCGATATCACGTATTCATCTTTCGGCTGCACATGTGGTACGCGTGCCGGACAACAGATGGACACGTAGAACAAAGTTCTGGTGGTCGCATCGCAGAGACCTGACGTCGAACATAATAGATGTCGTTATGTTGCGAAAATACAGATCAGCCGGCCATGTGGTGCGAAAGCCGGATTACAGATGGACACGCAGAGTGACGTACTGGTGGCCATACAACTTCAGATACCGTCCCAGGCGCCCGAGTTAGGGGCGAAGATATTGTCTAAAGAAGGCATTAAGTCCAACATGGTAAATCAAGACTAAAGAATGAAATGAGTTTACTCAACATGTAACTAACTACCTGGTATCAGACAAATGTGCCTGATTGAATGTCAGAATTTAGAGATTAAAGTTCCTCGAACACTGGTCTACAATTTGAAAAGGAAGCTCCGGACACAATAGCCAACAATAGCCTCAATACCCACAATAGCCAAAATACACACAATACCCACAATAGCCACAGTACCCACAATAGCCTCAATACCCACAATACCCACAATACCAACAATAGCCACAGTACCCACAATACCCACAATAGCCACAATGCCCACAATACCCACAATGCACACAATAACCACAGAACCCACAATACCCACAATAGCACAATGCCCACAATAGCCACAGTACCCACAATGCCCACAATGCCGACAATAGCCACAGTACCCACAATACCCACAATAGCCACAATGCCCACAATACCCACAGTACCCACAATACCCACAATAGCCACAATACCCACAATAGTCACAATACCCACAATAGCCACAATACCCACAATAGCCACAATGCCCACAATAGCCACAGTACCCACAATACCCACAATAGCCACAGTACCCACAATACCCACAATACCCACAGTACCCACAATAGCCACAATGCCCACAATAGCCACAGTACCCACAATACCCACAATAGCCACAATACCCACAATAGCCACAATGCCCACAATAGCCACAGTACCCACAATAGCCACAATACCCACAATGCCCACAATAGCCACAGTACCCACAATAGCCACAATACCCATAATAGACACAATACAGCCACATGCACAATACAGGAATTATTTATAAAAGTGCATACGTTTTCTTTTATCGGGACCGAAGAAGAAGTAGACATACAAGCAGACGCGACTGTCGATTATTTTGCATGACCTTAATGCCCTGACATAGACAAAAAGAACTCTATGCCATCAGCACTTCCAGGATTATATCTTGGTTATATAGGACGACAAATATTGGACACACCCCACAGAGACCAGCCTCCATGACCCCACCACTGCCTGTTGGCGGGCCCCAGGTCGATAACCCTCCAGCGCTAACGCTGAGATCATCTTCAGCTAGGACCAAGGTACAGCTAATTATGGCAAGTACCGATCACGAAGGACACACGAGGTTAGCAAAACAACAAACACACACACACACACACTCTCCCCCCCCCCCCCCAATACAATTTAGTTAAACAGATAACTCAAATTGCGTAGTTCATCTTCAGCTAGGGCGGAGGGGTTTCTCTTTTGTTTGTTAATCTGGTTTCTATTTTTTCATGCTGTTTGCCCATCAACTCGCCTGGCGATGTCCAGTTGGTTACCGTGTCACTATTCTGGACTTCACTTTAAAAAACCGGTAACACACGAGTGTAACATTGAAACGAGTGATCGTTGTCCGCTTGGGGGGTGGACGTCTTGACATGACCGATGTCCGTGCTTGGTGTGTGTGTGTGTGTGTGGACGTCTTGACATGACCGATGTCCGCTTGCTGGGTGGACTTCTTGACATGACCGATGTCCGTTTGTGTGGGATTCTATTTCTCCAATTTCAACCAACTTCTGCAAAACCTAGAGAGCTAATTTTGTACACATTCTCTAATAGTGCCACCTGTTAGTTAATCTATCAAATTGTCATGGATTCTGTACAGGTCATTCAAAAGCTTGTATCTAAATGGCCTTTTTAAAATAATGTACTTGCATCGACAAAGTTCAGCGACCTCAAGTCGGATGGAATAAAGATACTGAGCAGTGATTGAGCTGTAGTGGTCATTCATTCAAAGCTGACTGCTAGAGTCAGGGCCAGCGACCCAGAGCTGACAATACCCTTCTACACCTCCACGTGGTGATCCTGGTTAACACAGGCTAAGGAGAAGCGGTCGAAGAGGGAAGGCTAACCGGAACCCAAAAACGCTATGCTGAAGTCGGATGTATCGGACCGAAAGATGCAACAGCGCATTCCGTTCTCCGAACTACATTCTGCTACTTGCAAAGACCTTTTCAGAGCATGGTAGCGGGAGATTGAGAACGTTCAGGGCTTGATAGAAGGGAGATTGAGAACGTTCAGGGCTTGGTAGCGGGAGATTGAGAACGTTCAGGGCTTGGTAACGGGAGATTGAAAACGTACAGCGCTTGTTAGCGGGAGATTGAGAATGTTCAGGGCTTGGTAGCGGGAGATTGAGAACGTTCAGGGCTTGGTAGCGGGAGATTGAGAAGGTCCAGGGTTTGGTAGCGGGAGATTGAGAAGGTCCAGGGTTTGGTAGCGGGAGATTGAGAACGTTCCAGACTAGGTAGCAGAAGATTGGGAACGTTCAGTGCCTGATAGCGGAAGATTGAGAACGAACAACGAAGAAGATGTCGCATTCCAACAGCCAGATGCGCCCAAATAGTTATACAATCACGACCCACCCGAAGCAAACGTGGAAGACGACGAAGGTGAAGAAATCGACAAGAAGGGCGATCATTGCTAAAGATAAAAGTCGACAATGAATGTTGACCAACTTGATCTCTTCAGTTTCATTCCGGTTAAATGACACTGCTCACAACCGGAAGGTGCTGGGTTCGATCCTCATCGCAGCACCGGCCGTTACCATGGGGAAGGAAACCAATGGAAAATTCAGGAGGAAGCAGACCCGTACATAAAATGCACGTTGAAGTTGGATGCACTGTGCCTATAGGCGCCAAAAAAAACCACAGTGCAACGCACACTGGCTTGGGGAATAGATAAATAAGGCAAACGCAAAAAAACTACACATTTTTACAAAAAAATTCATTTCGAGAAGTGTGCATAATCATGTGATGAACGGTGCAGATGAGCGCATCAAATTTCTTGTAAGAATCAAAAACAGCAATACATTTTTTAAATCGCCAAAACACTAATTCACAAAAAAAAACGCGAACAATTTTAAAAAGTTACACTTCTGTAATCCAAAAAAAAAAACATGTCATAATTAAAAGCTAGTACCGAATTTTTTTTTTGTAAATTTTTTTCTTTAATAATAGTTACCCATCGCAATTGAAGATGGCGTTAGACTATTGCTGCGAAATATATGTTCTCTAATGGCTGTAAAGACCAATCCTAGAACGGCATACCCTGCCATATTCAGGGCAGACATACGGGGACCCGGCAGTGGAATGGCGAGTATTGTTATTTCGTGCATCACGCTTTCGCTGAGCCTCCGCGATAGTTGCACTCTCTGCTAATTGAGCACCTAGCTCGCCAGGTGGTACGATCTTGCCCAAGCATCTCCCAGTGGGCGACATCAGCACTGAAGCATTTCAGAGACACTCTCAAGGAGTCTCTGTAGCGTACCTTCTGTCCTCCTGGTGAGCATCTGACTGTTGTAAACTCGCCGTATAACAGCTGATTGGGGATGCGCTCATCTGGCATGCGAACAGCATGTCCCGTCCGTCTTAGACGAGCCGATGTCATAAGTGTAGGGATGCCCAACGTGTTAGTATTGCTGAGAATTTCAGAGTTAGACCCTTTATTACGCCACCCAATCCTGAGTAGCCTACAGCTCAAGCGAAACACATGTATCTGTCCGGCATGGCTGCTATACATTGGCCATGTCGATAAAATATTAACTTCTAAAACACATACAATGCATACTTGTAGGCGTGCATTGGGCTCTTCTTTTATAAAAGACAGACATGGTAATGGTATAAAGGACACTAGCGACAAGGCCAAGCTTGTATAAGACCGGATATCCGTGCTATGACATCGGCAGGGGTCAGGGTAGGCTAATCAATATTCCGTAACGTGTCTCAAGTACAGCGGTGACCTCCCTCCCACTTCCACGTAGGAGGCGATAGGTTTTAGCGACACGTTCATTGACAGGTCATTGGCCTTTCTTAGTTTGTTCACCGCGTCCATTTTTCCCACTTCTCTTCTTACTATCGTACTCCCCGTTACTCTCTGCCTTCTCTTCCTTCCTTACCTCTTACATTCTCACTCCTAAATCACATACACTCTGTCTCCTTTCACTCACACTACTTTCTCTCTTCTTCCTCCCACGTACACCCCTCCTCTCAGAATTCCCTCTCACCATTCAACTTTCATTTCTCATACTTCTCTTCTGTCTCTATCACGAATATTCCTTCACTCTCACTTCCTTAACATATCTCAAACTTACATTCCTTTTCTCTTACTTTCCATTTGTCTCCTACATATATTCCATCTCTTACACTTCCCTTCCATTCTGTTTCTCCCAGTAAAATTCCGTGTCTCTCACCTTCCTTCTCGCCTACTTACGAACCTTCTCTCACTTCTCTTCCATATCTTCTATACATTCCATCTTCCCACCTTCCCTTCTTTCACTTCCACGTCTAATCCTTCCCGCACTTGCTTCCTTTGCTTCCATTTAAAATCCTCCTCCCATTCCATTCCTTCTCTCATACGTATATTCCTTCTCCCACATTCACTCCTTCCCTTTCTCCCACTTACATGCTTTCACTTTCTCCCACTTACATACCTTTCCTTTCTCCCACTTACATGCCTTTCCTTTCTCCCATTTAAATTCCTTCACTTTCTGCTACTCTCGTAAAGTTGTTCTCCACACTAGACCGTAGAAATACGACACAGGGTAACCGAAATACTATTACCTATAGTCGATGACCATGTCAGGATAATCGGAGGGGAAACCCCCACAAAACGAAGGAACCAACCAATCTAAATGGAAGAAGCAGCACTTCTCCATGGACACAAGTCATGGCTAGTGTGAATTTCAGTCAAATTCATTACCAGCCGGTATACATAATGGACTAAAACACGAGACCAAAGTTAGACCCACGGCCTGCTAGGCACAATTTTTACTGCTCTCATCGCTAGTGATTGGGAATTATTATTTATATAATTTTCTAAATATAATCAACGAATGTGCAACAATGCAAATTGTTGGGGCCCAGTGGTCTCGAGGTAAAATGTTCGCATTGGGCTGGCGGTCACGGGTTCAAATCACGGTGGAGGTGGGGATTTATTCACGTGGATTACGCGGTAAAAATGTCCCCTGGTCTCTAAGTAGTGAGATCAGACACCCGCGTACGTTAAAAATTCCTAGGCAGTTGAAAATCGAAAAGAGTAGGCTTAATGGCCGCTGCTCGAACAAAATTCAAGTTGAAAATCTACTCAAATCATTCTTGGGATTCTCGCTCCCACGGAGAATATGTCGCAAAATACGGTGATGTGTAGATATAACATCAGGTCTTGGTTATGTGGTTAGCGGAGCAGCATACATCGCGCCTGACAGACTGCGGGTCAATCTTGCTCTAATTTACGCTTCCACCACCAGTCCCAAAAATAGGCGATCACATATTCACATTAGTAGTAACGGTTGGTAACATATGCTGAGATTGAGCTGGCAAGTCAATAGCGGATTTTCAAACTTTATGAAACAGAGGAGATCCCACTTCCCCAACGAAGCCTAACGACACAAGTGGACTGAAGATAAATAGTTCTTCATCGTCGATAGTTTTTTTTACATAATTTAGTGATTTCCTAATCAATTTTCTAACTTGAATACGTTTATCATCGAAGTTTGCACCAAAATCATTTCTGTGCTTCGATACGAAACGTTCGGGCCTCATCTCATCACCACTAGTGGAAAAAGGAATAAAAAGCAGTCACAAAGGAATCACAAAGCAGTCACAAAGGAATCACAAAGGAATCACACAGCAATCACAACTGTGTGGCCATTGAAGTATAAGCTACAAGTATCTATAGCAATGCACTTTAAAATAGGTCAATGATAGGCAGGTCAACTTTCCTTCTTAAAACCATTCTTGAATAGAAAATCTATTAATTATAAAGACCCAAAGACCCAATATTCAAAACAAGATTGACCCTTTTCTTGATCTTCTTTGATGGTTCTTTGTGTTTTTTGAATGGGTCAATATGCTCTTTGATTTTCCCTCGAACTCCTCAAAGCTTTCCCAAAAGTGTTGTTTTTTAAATTAATGTTTTCGTTAGCTTCATTGTCATTGTTAGATGGGCTTTTTAAGGCTGAAGACTTCTGTCGCCACGTCGTGTACTGGCTATGTTTGTTTATTTCACCCTCAACAGAAAAACATTTGCCTTGTCGAAGATTCTATCCGCTACCCTCTTTGATGGAAGGCAGGCATCTAAACCATTCGGCCACTTGGGAATGCAATTGCCTAAAGATATGTTGCCTCAATCAAATCATTGTATATGTTCTGCTGTTTTAGGCTTGGTTGGTGAAATATTATTACTGATTACCAAACCACCAAGAATATCCATTTCTTCAGATCACTTATCAATACGAGACTTGGTGTTTATTTCAGGCTTTGACGTTCTCTCCAAGATCTTCAGCGACATTGTCAAATCGACATATATTAATTCTCTAGATGTTTGCAGTGGAGATCTGATTGACTTATCGTTTGGTAACGTCATCGTCAGTAAGGGATATAACCGTGGATATAAAATTCAAATTTATGACTGCAAAAAATGTATTTTGACAATCTGTAGCTAGCATGGACGAGTTGAGTTGAGATTACAATTGAGGTGGGTGGGTGGGGTGGCGGTCGGGGGAAGAGAAGAGCAAAAGCGAAGATGAGAGATAGGTGGATGATGAGAGAGTGAGAGTGAGACGGGCAGGTTTAGGAGTGGAGAGGTAGGCGGGGTCAGGTTGAAAGAGAAAAGATTGCCGGTTTGAATATATAAACGATTTGAAAGGGGAGGTATTGACCAAAAACACAAGACCCTCAGAATACTACAGTGGAATGCGGAGGGAGTCATTAACAAAAAGCTTTCCCTAACACATCACTTGCATGAAGGTAAGTTTGACGTGGCATGTATCCAAGAAACGCACCAAAAAAACAACCACAAATTCTCAATCAGAGGATACCAGGCCTTCCGCCTGGATAGAGAAGGTCACAAAGGAGGGGTTCTGATAGTGACCCGTAACTGCATACCGAGTAGCACGGTAGCTGTCAATCACACCGGACAAGCAGAAATTGTAGGAGTTGACATAATGGCTCAAGAGACAAAGATCCGCATCTTCAACCTGTACGGACCACCAAACAAAGACATGTCGCTCTCGAGTATGGAAGTCAAAGACTCCAACTGCATAGTAGTTGGAGACTTCAAAAGCCACTCGGAGAGATGGGGATACTCGGACACCGACAGCAGAGGTGACGAAGTGGAAGATTGGGAGATGGACACAAATCTCTGCCTTATCAATATGCCGGAGGATAGCCCTAGCTTCTATTCTAGAACATGGCATACCACCTCTACTCCAGATTTGGCCTTTTCCACGGTGGACATTCACCATAAAATAGACCGCCAGGTGCTAAACCAATTGGCAGGTAGCGACCACAGGCCAATTAGGCTAGAAGTTAATATGGAAGTAGGCCCACAGGAAACAAACCCGCTCCCACGTTGGAATTACAAACGAGCCGACTGGGACAGATTTGCAAGCCTGACAAGATGGGCTGTGTGAAACCATCAACACACGGAACAACAAAATGAAGCCCATGGTGGAAAGCCTAAGCAAAGCAATAATGCAAGCTGCCACTGAAACCATCCCAAGAGGAGATAGGAAAAACTATAAGCCCTATTGGAATGATGAGTTGCAGAAAGCGGAAGATGCAGTAACAAATGCTAGGAACATGGCAGAGCGAGAACAATCTATGGAGGCAAACTTCGCCCTCACCATGGCGAAATACAAATACACTATAAACCAAACAGCAAGAGAAAGCTGCAAAAACAAAACAGAAAGCCTCAATTTAGACAAAGAAAGGAACAAACTATAGAAGTTAGTCAGAGCCATGCATGACGAAACGCCCTCAAACAAACAAATTACCATCAAGCAGGGCGAAAACTTGCTCACTGGAAAAAAAACCGCAAACGCATTTGTTGAACATTATGCCAGAGCAAATCACATTGATGTCCCTGCAGATAGGCATACATACATTAGTGAAGAGCAAAAGGGGCACGACAACATCAATATGGCACCAGAGGAGCACATGATGGCAAAACTAACAATGAATGAAATGGAAGAGGCCATGAGAACATTAAAGAAAAGGAAATCTCCCGGAAAAGACGGGATAACAAACGAAATGCTGATGGGGCTGGGCCAAACTGCAAAGAGGAAACTGCTATCAGTCCTGAACCAAAGCTGGAAAGGGGTATTGTACCCTAGGCATGGAAAGACGCAGTACTTGTACCAGTACCAAAGAAAGGGAAAGACAAAACAGATCCAAATGGATACAGGCCTATCAGTCTACTGAGCTGCGTAGGCAAACTGATGGAACGTATGATAAACACCAGACTGATGTGTCATCTGGAAGAAAAACACATACTAATTCCACAGCAAGCAGGCTTTAGACAGCACAGATCCACTGAGGAAATAGAAGATGCCTACCAGGAGCAAAAACACACAGAAGCGGTTTGGGTGGACCTAGAAAATGCATTTGACAAAGTCTGGAAAGAGGGACTTAGAGTCAAGCTAAGAAGAAGTGATGTTTGTGGGAAAATGTACAAATGGATCAGTCACTACCTCAAAAACAGAACGGCCAGAGTTCAAGTACAAGGGCGGATGAGCAAAAAGGTGACACTTGCGCAGGGAGTACCCCAAGGGGGAGTACTGTCACCCACACTCTTCCTGGTGTATATAAATAACAAAACAGAGAATATACCAAGAAGAGTCCGTAGCTCAATGTTTGCAGACGATCTGGCTATGTGGACCTCTGAAAAGAATCTCACCACAGCAAGAAATCGAATGCAGCAGGCCCTAACACCGCTGGAAGAGTGGGCGAACTCATGGCTGGTCAAAATAAACGAGGAAAAAACGACATGTACAATATTCTCGCTATCAAACAAACCCCAAAACACAAAATTAAGTCTTAACGGCAAATACCTGCAGCCAAACGACAACCCAAACTACCTGGCAGTCACATTTGATCGGCGCATGACATGGAAAAGTCGGATCGAGAGAAACCGAATGAGAGCCAGAGAAAGAATGGCAATCATGAGGAAACTTGCTGGCACAAGCTGGGGAGCAGACGAAAGTATACTAAAGAAACTGTACACTGGAAGAGTGAGACCAGTTTTCGAGTATGGCATTGCGGCATGGACAACAGCAGCAAAGGCGAACTTTGACAAAATTAGCAAACTCCAAAACCAAGCCATGAGAGTTATAACAGGAGGCATGAAGTCAACGCCAATTGTAGAACTGGAAAAGATTACAAAACTGCAATCCATGACCGACAAAAGAGATCAGCAGCAATCAGAGAAACTCAGAAGATTGACTGACCATCCAATGCACCAGAGACTAAACAATTTCGGAAGTGGGAAACTAAAGCGGAGAAACTTTGCTGAAATAGCCAAAGCAAAGATGCACGAAGACCCCATGAACGCACTAACAACACCAAAGCCCATCCATACTGTACGAAAACCTACCTGGAGGCAGCATATATTTCCAGAGGTGGTAGAAAATATACCAGGTATTGCAAATAAAAACTGCCAGACTGAAAAAGATACTACCCTGAGCTACATAACGAAAAACTACCCAAGCATGGACTGGACCCATGCATACACCTACGGTTCTGTAACAAACACAACACAGAACGGAGAGGCAAGAGCCTTTCTGAACCTACCAAATGGCAGAAAAATAACACTGTCATTCGCTACTGGAAAATACACAAGCAATTTCAAAGCGGAGGCAGAGGCACTGAGGGCGGCAGTGGAAGAAATGGTGACAGGTAAAAGGAATGAAAGCCATATAGTCCTGCTTACAGATGCTCTGGCCGTAGTCACAGCACTAAAAAGCCAGAAAAATACTGAACTTAATGATTTAAGAGCAGTACTCTGTCAACTATGCCAGGAGTCCGCACCAAAAAGGGTAGTGGTGCAGTGGGTTCCATCCCACTGCAAACAACATCCAAGGCAACGAGGAGGCAGACAGACTGGCAAAAGAAGGCGCAAGACTACTACAACCAGATACTAGTATGACATACGAAGAGTCAAAACGGCTTATCATAGCTAGATACATGACCAAATGGGAAACGAAAATACTGGCTACACCAAAAGCGATGCCTATTACCAGTTGAACAGAAGAGAGCAGGTCGTGGTCTTCAGACTTCGCATTGGCCACAATAGACTGAGGTACCACCTATTCAACAAATTGAAGATAGGTGGCACTGACGAATGCCCGTGTGGTACCGGGAAAATGACCGATGAGCATTTGCTGCAAAACTGCCCGACATACGAGGATCAGAGAGAGAGCAGATGTGGCCATCACCAGTGGCAACACTAGACAAGCTCTATGGCAGTGTCGACAGCCTCAGGATGAATGCTGCGTTATTCGAAAAAATAATGGTTGATGTCTGACTGCGTACGATGAAGAAGAAGAAGAAGGAGAAGAAAGGGGAGGAGACGGACCGTGTGATGGGATGATTGAAGGAGGCAGAGTCGGGCGAGTTTAGGGGGAGGAGGTTGGTTAAGGAGAGGTAGGTGTGAAAGGGTGCAGGGTGTGGTGAGCAGAGGAAAATGCATTTTGAAGGAACAAAGAATCGACGGCTTCCAGTTGGAAGTGATGAAAGACAAAAGGACTACGGGATATCGTTTGGTTGAAAGAGGAAGAGAGGGGCGTGGATTAATGGGAGAAGTGAAGTGCGTGACTTAGGGGTGAAACTCGCTCGGTTTTCAAAATCCCAACGTTCCGGGTTCGATTCCCACTTGTGTACAGTTTGGCATACACTGGGTTTTTTCTCGGGCGAATGCTCCTCCACGTACGGAAAGTAATAGCGACCTACCGTACTACACACTTGCCGAGAAACTTATAACAGTCAAATAGGTAGCAAGGGGACGGCGTGGCCTAGTGGATAAGTGGCACGGCTCACAATCCGAAGGTGCTGGGTTCGATCCCCATCACAGCACCTGCCGTTACCCCGGGGAAGCAAACCCTTAGAAAATGCAGGAGGAAGCAGACCCTTACATAAAATGCATGCTGAAGTCGGATGCATTGGGCCGACAGGCGCAAAATAAAAACCACAGTGCAACGCACACCGCCTTGGGGATTAGAGAAATAAGGCGAACGCAAAAAAAAAAAAAAAAAAAAAAAAAAAAAAAAAAAAAAAAAAAAAAAAAAAAAAAAAAAAAAAAAAAAAATAGGTAGCAGTTGTAAGAAGCGACGTTCTGTAAAAGGACATGCCAAGGCTAGGGATGTGCAAGTTGCAGAACGCGGGAGGTGAACCAGGGGATGGGTGTGGGAAGGTGAGAAGATTGAATCGTTAAACTGCTGCTGTTTCTTTCATACTGTACAGTTCGACTGACGGGCAGATGCCATGCACTACTCAGTATCGTGATAGCAGCAAGGATACCTGTACACACGCATGCCTATATTTTCCGCCAATATTTGTCGCATTATGATACGACTGTCCTCTACAATTGGCGATACATATGCCGCGCTATTCCAAAAAGACGAAAATGCGCTGAGCAAGACCTGCTGCATTGACACGACTTGTACACAATTCTCAATTGGTTCACCTATCTGCAATAGCTGTTCCGTGCTGTCACATGTTGTTGCAAACTTAACCCAAACTTGCTCTTTCCATTTTACATATTGTGTATCTATTTGTGCGCTTATACATACAGCCTGCATGTCACACGCCGACAAGGTTAAAAAAGAGCAATCAAAACGAAAGATCGGTGCAACGCTCAGTAAATGTATGGAAAATAAAATATTTAATGGACTGTTTTTATTTGGCTGCTAAGCATTTATTATGCATTTGAAGCCCCCCTTTTTGGACGATAAGAAAGCTATTGCTAAAGTGCACATGCACATATGACATAATCTATACACAATTGCTGTTAGCTTTAGCACGGGATTCCAAGAGCTCCAGGGGTCGAGTCTTCAGTCTGCTAAACCTATTGGATAACCCGGACATGGGGCTGGCTACTCCATCCAGCAGAAACTGAACGCCACAAAAACTTCCAGCAGACATTTGATTACATGGCACGTATTTGTTGAAGGCGTATGCTCCACTGAGGGGTTGAACAGCTTTTTGACTGATCTTCTTCTTCTTCTTCTTCTTCTTCTTCGTACGCAGTCAGACAGTAACCATTATTTTTTCGAAAAAAGCGGCGGTCATCCTGAGGCTGTCGCCACTGCCATAGAGCTTGTCTTGCAGTTCCACTGGTGATGGCCACATCTGCTCTCTCTGATCCTCGTATGTCGGGCAATTCTGCAGCAGATGTTCAGAGGTCATTTTACCAGTACCGCACGGGCATTCGTCGGAACCACCTATCTTCAATTTGTTGAATAGGTGGTACCTCAGTCTATTGTGGCCAGTGCGAAGTCTGAAGACAACGACCTGCTCTCTTCGGTTCAACTGGTAATAGGCATCGTTTTTGGTGTAACCAGTATGTTCGGTTTCCCATTTGGTCATGTATCTGGCTTTGATAAGCCGTTTTGACTCTTCGTACGTCATACTAGTATCTGTTTGTGGTAGTCTTGCACCTTCTTTTGCCAGTCTGTCTGCCTCCTCCTTGCCTTGGATGTTGCAGTGTGATGGGACCCACTGTACCACTACCCTTTTTGGTGCGGACTGCTGGCACAGTTTGCAGAGTGCTGCTCTTAAGTCATTAAGCTCAGTGTTTTTCTGGCTTTTTAGCGCTGTGACTACGGCGAGAGCATCTGTAAGCAGGTCTATATGGCTTTCATTTTCATTGTGTGTCACCATTTCTTCCACTGCCATCAGTGCCTCTGCCTCCGCTCTGAAATTGCTTGTGTACTTACCAGTAGTGAATGACAGTGTTATTTGTCTGCCATTTGGTAGGTTCAGGAATGCTCCTGCCCCTCCGTTCTGTGTAGTGTTTGTTACAGAACCGTCGGTGTATGCATGGGTCCAGTCCATGCTTGGGTAGCTTTTCGATATGAAGCTTAGCGTAGTATCTCTCCTTTCTTTTTCAGTCTGGCAGTTTTTGTTTATAATACCTGGTATATTTTCTACCACCTCTGGAAATATATCCTGTCTCCAGGTAGGTTTTCGTACAGTAGTGATGGGTTTTGGTGTTGTTAGTGCGTTTATGGTATCTTCGTGCATCTTTGCTTTGGCTATTTCTGCAAAGTTTCTCCGCTTTAGTTTCCCATTTCCCAAATTGTTTAGTCTCTGGTGCATTGGATGGTCAGTCAGTCTTCGGCGTTTCTCTGACTGCAGCTGGGCTCTGCAGTCTCTTCTATCGGTCATGGATTGCAGTTTTGTAATCTTTTCAAGTTCTACAATTGGCGTTGACTTCATTCCTCCTGTTATAACTCTCATGGCTTGGTTGTGGAGTTTGCTAACTTTATCGAAGTTCGCCTTTGCTGCTGTTGTCCATGCCGCAATGCCATACTCGAGAACTGTCATCACTCTTCCAGTGTACAGTTTCTTTGGTATGCCTTCGTCTGCTCCCCAGCTTGTGCCAGCAAGTTTCCTCATGATTGCCATTCTTTCTCTGGCTCTCATTCGGTTTCTCTCGATCCGACTTTTCCATGTCATGCGCCGATCAAATGTGACTCCCAGATAGGTTGGGTTGTCGTTTGGCTGCAGGAATTTGCCATTTAAGCTTAATTTGGTATTTTGGGGTTTGATTGAAAGCGAGAATATTGTGCATGTGGTTTTCTCCTCGTTTATTTTGACCAGCCATGAGTTCGCCCACTCTTCCAGCGATGTTAGGGCCGTCTGCATCCGATTTCTTGCTATGGTGAGATTCTTTTCAGAGGTCCACATAGCCAGATCGTCTGCAAACATTGAGCTATGGACTCTCCTTGGTATATTCTCTGTAATGTCGTTTATATATACCAGGAAGAGTGTGGGTGACAGTACTCCCCCTTGGGGTACTCCCTGCTCGAGTGTCACCTTTTTGCTCATCTGCCCTTGTACTTGGACTCTGGCCGTTCTTTGTTTGAGGTAGTGGTTGATCCCCTTGTACATTTTCCCACAAACATCACTTCTTCTTAGCTTGACTCTAAGTCCGTCTTTCCAGACTTTGTCAAATGCCTTTTCCAGATCCACCCAAACAGCTACTGTGTGTTTCTGTACCTGTTAGGCATCTTCTATTTCCTGGGCTATGAGGATGACCTGGTCCTCAGTGGATCTGTACTGTCTAAAGCCGGCTTGCTGTGGAATTAGTATTCGTTTTTCTTCCAGGTGCCACATCAGTCTGGTGTTTATCATACGTTCTATCAGCTTGCCGACACAGCTCAGTAGGCTGATGGGCCTGTATCCATTTGGATCTGTTTTGTCCTTTCCTGTTTTTGGTACTGGTACCAGTATTGCGTCTTTCCATGCCTGGGGTACAAATCCCCCTTTCCAGCTTTGGTTCAGGACCGATAGCAGTTTCCTCTTCGCTGTTTGGCCCAGCCCCATCAGCATTTCGTTTGTTATCCCGTCTTTTCAGGAAGATTTCCTTTTCTTTAATGTTCTCATAGCCTCTTCCATTTCGCTCATTGTTAATTTGGCCATCATGTGCTCTTCAGGTGCCGTATTGATGTTGTCGTGCCCCTTTAGCTCTTCGCTAATGTCTGTATGCTTATCTGCAGGGACCTCGATGTGGTTTGCTCTGGCATAGTGATCGACAAAAGCGTTTGCGGCTTTCTTACCTGTGAGCAAGTTTTCGCCCTGCTTGATGGTAATTTGTTTGTTTGACGGGGTTTCGTCGTTCATGGCTCTGACTAGCTTCCATAGCTTGTTCCCGTCTTTGTCCAGGTTTAGGCTTTCCGTTTTGTTTTTCCAGCTTTCTCTTGCTGTTTGCTTGAGAGTGTATTTGTATTTCGCCGTGGCGGCTTTGAGGGCGATGTTTGCCTCCATAGATTGTTCTCGCTCTGCCATGTTCCTAGCATTTGTTACTGCATCTTCCGCTTTCTGCAACTCATCATTCCAGTAGGGCTTATAGTTTTTCCTAGCTCCTCTTGGGATGGTTTCAGTGGCGGCTTGCATTATTGCCTTGCTTAGGCTTTCCACCATGGGCTTCATTTTGTTGTTTCGTGTGTTGATGGTTTCACACAGCCCATCTGTCAGGATTGCAAATCTGTCCCAGTCGGCTCGTTTGTAATTCCAACGTGGGAGCGGTTTTGTTTCCTGTGGGCCTACTTCCATATCGATGTCTAGCCTGATCGGCCTGTGGTCGCTACCTGCCAGTTGGTTTAGCACCTGGCGGTCTATTTTGTGGTGTATGTCCTGTGTGGAAAAGGCCAAATCTGGAGTCGAGGTGGTATGCCATGTTCTTGAATAGAAGCTAGGGCTATCCTCCGGCCGATTGATTAGGGAGAGATTTGTATCTATCTCCCAATCTTCCACTTCGTCACCTCTGCTGTCTGTGTCAGAGTATCCCCATCTCTCCGAGTGGCTGTTGAAATCTCCAACTACTATGCAGTTGGAGTCTCTGACCTCCATACTCGAGAGCGATAGGTCTCTATTTGGTGGTCCGTACAGATTGAAAATGCGGAGCTTCGTCTCTTGGGCCATTATGTCAACTCCTACAATTTCTGCTTGTCCGGTGTGATTGACAGGTACCGCGCTACTCGGTATACAGTTTCTGGTCAGTATCAGGACCCCTCCTTTGTGACCTTCTCTATCGAGACGGAAGATCTGGTATCCTCTGATTGAGAATTTATGATTATTGTTGAGGTGCGTTTCCTGGATACATGCCATGTCAATCTTACCTTCATGCAGGTGATGTGTTAGGGAAAGTTTTTTGTTAATGACTCCCTCCGCATTCCACTGTAGTATTTTGAGGGTCTTGAGTTTTTGGTCAATAAAAGTTGCCCCATAGCCATGTGCCTTGACTACACGACACATGGGTGTGTGACCACCAGTAGTCAAGGGTGGGCCCCTTCGAGGCGTGAGGCCCGGCACTATCGCTGCCTGGCGGGACTCCGCAGGATGAGCGCCATGCGTTTTTCTGATCGGTTGTACTGTCATCATACTGCGATTTACGTTGCACTGTTTTGTTAGGCTTGCGGCCCCGTGCATCCGATTTCAACAAGCGTTTCTGTAGGGATGCCCTCCTTAGCCTTTGGCTGTCCCCAGCCTATCTGCAAGGGAGCAGTTGTTTGTGTTCAGAGTTGTCTCTTTTATGGAAGTTGTCTTTCCAGACTAACGAGTCTTCACTACTCGTGTCTATAGGGTGCGGTGATGATATGTGAGATGATATATGAGATATATGATATGGACTGGTTTACCCGGAAGAGAGGCAGTCAATTGTGTCTGTACCCCAGGATCGTTACGTCCTGCCAGAAACGTAGCATTTGCATGTGAGTGGAGTATCTCTTTGCTCCCTTTATATCCTTGGCTTCTATGCAGGGATGGTACGCCTAGCATTCCCTGCCACCTGGGATGTTGACACAGTGGGGCAGGTGTGCAATGTCCGCTGGTCTGCATCTCTTCTGCGTCCAGCATGATAGCTATATGGCTGATAGCATAGAGAGGTAGATATCGAAGCAGAAATGCATTTAACCAGGGGACAAGCCTGGTAATATCACAGAGATGTTGTTCGCCTAGTGTGCGGACAGATCTCATGGTCATTGGTTGAGTCTCGACAGTTCACAGTGAGGTGGCTGCTCTACTGTTTTCGACACCCCGACCAGGAACTAAGTCTTATGTTGGTGGTTTCGCACCCCATCGCCGTATAAGGTGAGTATCAAGCAGCTGTCCGCCCGCTTTGATCGGCGGACGGAAGAGACCTCTTTCTGCGGCTCTACCGGATAGGGTTGGGGCGCGAGCCCCAGGTCCCGAACATGTAGAAGCCTCCCATTGCAGTGGTGCTGAGATTTTGGGCGGGATTGCGGCTTACAGGGGTTCGGCCGTAATCCCTCACATGGTAGCCTCGCGCCATTGGCTTAACAGCCTGGTACGTGAACCAAAGTGTCTGCGGCTCCTCTCGATATGAGCTGGATTTCCGTAGCAACGCCCTGTCATTAGTAGGGTAAAACTGACCTGTCTTCAGATGGTCTATTTCCAGCACCCGTTCACTATTTGGCCAGACGAATTTATTGAGGGCTTTTGTTTGTCAATGACCAGGTATTTGAAATCTGCGGTTTCTGCGGGGTTAAACACGATTTCCGTTGCGTTCTTTCATTAGAGTGTTAGAGAGCTGACTTGTCTTCCGTGAGTCTAATACCAGCGTACGTTCATTTTTAGACCCAACGGTAGTGCTCTCGATTTGTCAGTCGTTCTACAGTATTGGCGTGTTCAGTCAAAATAAACCGCAGGTTCCACTCCTGGTGGTGCCCTTCCGTCAATTCCTTTAGCGAGACAATCAAGTTACTTAGAGGGCAGCCCCAGATTTTCGAGGGTCTAATTCCAGCACCCGTTCCATATTAGATCCAACGAAAGTGCTCTCGGCATGTCAATCATGTTTTTGACTGATCAATTGGTCCTATGTCGTAGCCATGCTGTACATCTATTGGTTTCCTATTATCTATCAATCGCTTGGTACGGTAACATATCCAGATCAAATGGTCTTGCAAATACGATCCTCCACAGAAAGGTGCAAGGCAGACGACAAAGAGACCCTCCCAAAAAGAGATGGGAGGGCAACATAAAATAATGGACAAACCTCCGACCAGAAGAGGAACAGGCAGCGGCCGCTGACAGAGAAGGGTGGCGTGGTTTTGTGAGGATGTCTTCATGTGTGCCCCAACGACATCACCGGTTACGGGATGATCTGACCTGATCAATCATTCAAACCTGTCAAATACCAGCCAAGTCTTCTTGTCATGCGCCATCATTTCCAGCTCTTCTCTTTCCACTTGTCAACCGCCATTTTCTGGCCTTTCTCTACTTTCCTTCTCCAACAGTGTCTACTTCTGTCCCTACTCCCTTTACTCTGAGGATTTCAGAACAATGACTGCCTTGACATTCATTATTTCAATGCCTTCTCGTTATGTCTAGTCTGGGACTAGCATCTGTCCGGTTCTTTCCAGCAGTTCTACATAGTGACCTCCATCATACCATTTTATTCCCTCAATTCGGAGCAAGCATCAATTGATGAAAGCTCATTTATCTGTACTTTTTTCTTATTCCCTGCGTCACTGGGCCATACAACAGGACGGGCTAGACTTTGTAGTTGAAGATTTGTATTTTGGTGTTAAACCAATATAGGGGAGAAAAACATACACCTTAGCAAGGTTTTTAACCGAGATCCAGTTGGTGTTTTTTGTTGTTGTTTTTTTTTTTTGGTTCGCTTTATTTCTCTATTTCTCCATTGCGGTGTGCGTTGCATAGTTTTTTTTAATTTTTGCGCCTGCCTGCCGGCCCAGTGCATCCGACTTCGGCATGCATTTCATGTAAGGGTCTGCTTCCTCCTGCATTTCCTAAGGGTTAGCTTCACCGGGGTAACGATCGGCGCTGTGATGGGAAGCAAACCCAGAACCTTCGGGTTGTGCACGGTGTCACTTAACCATTAGATCACGCCGTCCCCCAGTTGGTCTGAAGGTCTGTAACCAAACCATTCGACCACCTGATCGTCAAGGAGTCCCATCGAACTCCGACTGGACAGTATTACATTTAACAATCCCCACCCGATAACCAGTAATGTCAGACATTTGCGGAGACGGCCAATAACTCACAGGGCAACACCAACAATGTACTCATTTAACTAATTTAAAACAGCTATTTCTAACTAATTTAAAACAGCTATTTCTAACTAATTTAAACAGCTATTTCTAACTAATTTAAAACAGCTATTTCTAACTAATTTAAAACATCTATTTCTAACTAATTTGCACATACTGATCACGAATATAAACTTTAACATCAGGAAATAACTCCAGATTTCAAGATTTTGCCCGAGAATGGCTGTTTGACTGGCTTAGTAAGATGTTGGCTTCAAAACCCATCCAGTCCTCCTTTCTTTAGCCCTGGCGTGCGATATCCAACTAGACGTACAGCCTTGAGATTCAATTCGATGACGCAATCTGTAGCAGTCTTTGCAACCACATCTTCTCCTTGTCATCATTTGTGTTGTGGATTATGTGAGAGCAGAGTTGTTGTTCAAGACCCTTCGTGAATGTTTGAACAGTTCGGATTATCTCTGCTATATTTGCCGACAAATAACTTTGCTATCACAAAGGCGACCCATTTTATCAATGATAAAGAAAGCTTACAGTTTATATTTCGTTTGTGACATCGGTGACCAAGACCGGTATTGGGCTACACAAATATGTTGTCAGTCCTGTGCAACGAATCTGTTCTGCTGGTTGAGACAAAAAGGACGACCGATGCGGTTTGCAGTTCCAATGGAGTGGAGGGAATCGACAACTCATCTAAATAATTGTCTTTTGCATGACTTCACCAATTAAACATGGCATTTCTAAGACGAAAAAGCAGTATTTGACCGATTCAAATAATCCCTTAGCTATTTGGCCAGTTAGAAAAACAAGATGGCCACTTCTGAATGGCTGCACCCTCGACTCGATCCAGTGTTTATGTCGTTTTCTGATTTATGTTGGTTCCTCTTCGAATTATAATTCTCAACTCCTTCACCAGGTGGTATAAAGGACTTTATTATGCTAAATTGATGCGCTTACGATCGGTTATCATGTTTGTTATGCTGCATTTCATGCATTTCTTAAACGTGGGGAAACCCGTCCAAGATGGCGTTCGACGTTGGCTTGACTGCACGCAGAATTGACTCCAGGTTATCACTTACTCAAGGACCTCTTAGCTCGGACATCCTCCTTCCTCCCGCCCTCTTTGCCGGAGGTTATACGATACTTCTCCGAGCATCGTATTCTCAACACAGCAAAGGTTACTGTGAGGCGGACACAATCCAGAGGTCTGGGAAGCGGAACACGGAAAAACAGGGAGTCAGACACGAACAGTTACAGAAAATCTGACACAAACATTGGCCTAACACATACTCCTTGTTGCCTCCATTCAAAGACAGCAGAGTACTCGGCTCCACCAGGGGAGCCTGTAGGGATTTCGGCCGGCATGTTGTACATGAACATAGCCTTAGCAGTTAAATATGGTAGTGGCCGTTTAACGCAACGGGCCTTTGACGCCTAAGCGAACATTATTATTATATTTGGTCCGTGCCTCACTAAGAAAGACTTCATCCTCCAGACCCACCAGAAACGTATACCCTGGATAATGAAGTACCTAAAAATGCCAGTCGACATTCGGCACCTGCGAAAGTATCTACATCAAGAGATCCTATTTGAAGAGTCTACACGTAGAATTACCCAGAGTAAATTGAATGATCAAGTGAGATATCCTAAATTGAATGATCAAGTCTCAAGCAAACAGCAAGAGAAAGCTGGAAAAACAAAACGGAAAGCCTAAACCTGGACAAAGACGGGAACAAGCTATGGAAGCTAGTCAGAGCCATGAACGACGAAACCCCGTCAAACAAACAAATTACCATCAAGCAGGGCGAAAACTTGCTTACCGGTAAGAAAGCCGCAAACGCTTTTGTCGATCACTATGCCAGAGCAAACCACATCGAGGTCTCATTGCAAGAGGCTATGAGAACATTAAAGAAAAGGAAATCTCCCGGAAAAGACGGGATAACAAACGAAATGCTGATGGGGCTGGGCCAAACAGCGAAGAGAAAACTGCTATCGGTCCTGAACCAAAGTTGGAAAAGGGGAATTGTACCCCAGACATGGAAAGACGCAGTACTGGTGCCAGTACCAAAAACAGGAAAGGACAAAACAGATCCAAATGGATACAGGCCCATCAGCCTACTGAGCTGTGTCGGCAAGCTGATGGAACGTATGATAAACACCAGACTGATGTGGCACCTGGAAGAAAAACGAATACTAATTCCACAGCAAGCCGGCTTTAGACAGCATAGATCCACTGAGGACCAGGTCATCCTCATAGCTCAGGAAATAGAACATGCCTACCAGGCACAGAAACACACAGTAGCTGTTTGGGTGGATCTGGAAAAGGCATTTGACAAAGTCTGGAAAGACGGACTTAGAGTCAAGCTAAGACAAAGTGATGTTTGTGGGAAAATGTACAAGTGGATCAACCACTATCTCAAACAAAGAACGGCCAGAGTCCAAGTACAAGGGCAGATGAGCAAAAATGGTGATACTTGAGCAGGGAGTACCCCAAGGGGGAGTACTGTCACCCACTCTTCCTGGTATATATAAACGACATTACAGAGAATATACCAAGGAGAGTCCATAGCTCAATGTTTGCAGACGATCTGGCTATGTGGACCTCTGAAAAGAATCTCACCATAGCAAGAAATCGGATGCAGCAGGCCCTAACATCGCTGGAAGAGTGGGCGAACTCATGGCTGGTCAAAATAAACGAGGAGAAAACCACATGCACAATATTCTCGCTTTCAATAAAACCCCAAAATACCAAATTAAGTTTAAATGGCAAATTCCTGCAGCCAAACGACAACCCAACCTATCTGGGAGTCACATTTGATCGGCGCATGACATGGAAAAGTCAGATCGAGAGAAACCGAATGAGAGCCAGAGAAAGAATGGCAATCATGAGGAAACTGGCTGCCACAAGCTGGGGAGCAGACGAAGGCATACTAAAGAAACTGTACACTGGAAGAGTGAGACCAGTTCTCGAGTATGGCATTGCGGCATGGACAACAGCAGCAAAGGCGAACTTCGATAAAGTTAGCAAACTTCAAAACCAAGCCATGAGAGTTATAACAGGAGGCATGAAGTCAACGCCAATTGTAGAACTGGTAAAGATTACAAAACTGCAATCCATGACCGATAGAAGAGACTGCAGAGCCCAGCTGCAGTCAGAGAAACTCCGAAGACTGACTGACCATCCAATGCACCAGAGACTAAACAATTTGGGAAATGGGAAACTAAAGCGAGGAAACTTTGCAGAAATAGCCAAAGCAAAGATGCACGAAGATCCCATAAACGCATTAACACCAAAACCCATCACTACTGTACGAAAACCTACCTGGAGGCAGCTTATATTTCCAGAGGTGGTAGAAAATATACCAGGTATTGGAAACAAAAACTGCCAGACAGAAAAAGAAAGGAGAGATTCTACGCTAAGCTTCATATCGAAAAGCTACCCAAGCATGGACTGGACCCATGCATACACTGACGGTTCTGTAACAAACACTACACAGAACGGAGGGGCAGGAGCACTCCTGAACCTACCAAATGGCAGACAAATAACACTGTCATTCGCTACTGGTAAGTACACAAGCAATTTCAGAGCGGAGGCAGAGGCACTGAGGGCGGCAGTGGAAGAAATGGTGACACAATGAAAATGAAAGCCATATAGTCCTGCTTACAGATGCTCTCGCCGTAGTCACAGCGCTTAAAAGCCAGAAAAACACTGAGCTTAATGATTTAAGAGCAGCACTCTGCAAACTGTGCCAGCAGTCCGCACCAAAAAGGGTAGTGGTACAGTGGGTCCCATCACACTGCAACATCCAAGGCAACGAGGAGGCAGACAGACTGGCAAAAGAAGGTGCAAGACTACCACAAACAGATACTAGTATGACGTACGAAGAGTCAAAACGGCTTATCAAAGCCAGATACATGACCAAATGGGAAACCGAACATACTGGTTACACCAAAAACGATGCATATTACCAGTTGAACCGAGGAGAGCAGGTCGTTGTCTTCAGACTTCGCACTGGCCACAATAGACTGAGGTACCACCAATTCAAGAAATTGAAGATAGGTGGTACCGACGAATGCCCGTGCGGTACTGGTAAAATGACAGCTGAACATCTGCTGCAGAACTGCCCGACATACGAGGATCAGAGAGAGCAGATGTGGCCAACACCAGTGGAACTGCAAGACAAGCTCTATGGCAGTGGCGACAGCCTCAGGATGACCGCCGCTTTTTTCGAAAAAATAATGGTTACTGTCTGACTGCGTACGAAGAAGAAGAAGAAGAAGAAGAAGAAGAAGAAGAAGAAGAAGAAGAAGAAGAAGAAGAAGAAGAAGAAGAAGAAGAAGAAGAAGAAGAAGAAGAATGATCAAGTGAGATATCCTAAATTGAATGATCAAGTGAGATATTCTAAATTGAATGATCAAATGAGATATCCTAGATTGAATGACCAGACGATAGTCTCCAATACTGTTCAAACATATTATTCTCTTCTCACTACAACAGTCCGTCCCCAAACACGTTCGTAATTTTTCAAGAGACAAGCATACCCCAGCGTAATCGCACGTTTTAAATGACAGAAACATCAGTCTTAATGAGATTAGAGGAACAAAATCCCCTGCCATTGTCAGCTTCTTTATTTCTGGAATCCATTTCAGCGAATCCTAGGGGTAAATGATAACTGGTGATTCGACTTCTGCTTGGCGTGACCCGGAAGGGGACGTCAAAACTCCTGGGGGTTAAGAGCGGACGGGAGAGTTCAAGCTGGGCTCAGTGTGTCTCGGGAAATGGGTGAAGATCAGGATAGCCGGGCACTGCTGCAGAAATGCTGTTCTATGGGAAATGGGAGAAAGTGAGATGGGATTGAAGGTGAAATGGGAGTGAGGAGGTGAGGGCCGGGGACTGAGGGCGAGGGAGTGAAGGTAAGGGAGTTGGAGGTGAGTTTGTGACAGAATGGGAGTGTGAGACAGTGGACGAGTAAAGGTGGGAGAGGTTGAGAGAGTAAATGTGAAAGAGGGTGAGAGAGTAACGGTGAGAGAGGGTGAGAGAGTAAAGGTGAGAGAGGATGAGAGAATAAAGCTTAGAGAGGGTGAGAGAGTAAAGGTGAGAGAGGGTGAGAGAGTAAAGGTGAGAGAGGGCGAGGGAGGAAAGGTGAGTGTAAAGTTGAGAAAGGGTGAGATAGTAAAGGTGAGGGTGAGAGTAAAGGTGAGAGAGCGCGCGAATACTGGTGTGAGATAGAGGGTAGGAGACTAAAGGTGAGCGTGAGAGAGTAAAGGTGAGGGTGAGAGAGTAAAGGTGAGGGTGAGAGAGTAAAAATGAGGGTAGAGTAAGCGCGAGAATACCGGTGTGAGATAGAGGGTGATAGAGTAAAGGTGAGAGAGGGTGAGAGATACAGTCAGGTGGAGATATGATGGGTCAGAGTGAGAGCAAAGGAGAGGGTCTGAGAGCAAGGATGCATGAGTGTCAGAGAGGAGGGGGGGGGGGGGTGGTCAAGGATTAGCTCAAAATAGGGATCGTGTTGCAGGGGGGTGGGAGTCAAGGATTAGCTCGGAATAGGGATCGTGTTGCAGTGGGGTGGGGGGTCAGGGATTAGCTCGGAATAGGGATCGTGTTGCGGGGGATTTGGGATTAGTCAGGAATAGGGATCATGTTGGAAGGGGTCTAGATTGGGGATCTATTATTTGGTACTATTGGTCAGCTGATGTCTGGTCAATACATACAGAGACATAAAGCGAGAAGATAACAAACACACGCACGCACACACAAAGACAGGCACGTATATATGCATGCACACTCACAAATACACGCGCGCGCGCGAGCACACACGCACATACATATGCGCGTACACACACAAACACACACACACAAAACATATGCGCGCACACACACACAAACACAAACGGGGACACACACAAACACACGCATGCACACAAGCACACACACACACACACACACACAACAACAAAAACACAAACACATTCACAGACACACAAACGAAAAACGCAAGAAAACGAAAATGAATTTAAAACAGATATCAGATCATAGATGCTGGATGTGCTCAACTCCGTTGTAGGCGGTCTAGATGACGATATTCTCACAAACAAACAAACTGCATGTCGATTAAAGGCAAACATTCTAGCTAAATTCTAGTTTAAGTTCAATCCAAGTTCTAGACATAGTGAACATGACCTTGAATTGTGCGCTACTGGTCATAACACGAGCAATGACTTGTACATCCTAAGGCACGAGCATTTGGACACTGCTAGAACAAAGTATTCAGTATTTACAATGGTTTGGAATTTGCACAATTGCTAGAATAAAATGATCAGTATTTTCAATTGTTTGGAAGGAACACCACTGATCCAAAAAAGTGGCCAGTACTTCCAACCGTTTGGAACCACACTATTACAAAGTGCTCAGTGCTATCAACTGATTGGAACCACACTGCTACATCAAAGTGCCCAGTGATATCAACTGATTGGAACCACACTGCTACATCAAAGTGCCCAGTGCTATCAACTGATTGGAACCACACTGCTACATCAAAGTGCCCAGTGCTATCAACCGTTTGGAACCACACTGCTACATCAAAGTGCCCAGTGCTATCAATCGCTTGGAACAACGTTGCTATAATAGAGTGCCCAGTCCCTTCTAACGACTACAGAATCTGTCGACCTCTTTGTGAACACCATCTGTTCAAATCTGACAAGTGTACGAGGACAAGAAAGAAAATAGAACGCGTTTCAAAAGTGACAGTCCCTTGAAATTGGAACACAGAATTTACACCAGGAGAGAGTATTCACCGTGCATTCTCTTTGAGAGAGTTATCAATTATTAGACTGTTCTCTGTGATATATTGTTGTCAGCAGCGATTGCCAGCTCTGACAAAATGTCAAAGACCAGAAAAAAATGGAACAATGTTTTGATGAGCCGATGAGAGTTTTGCTAGTCTCAAATAAATTAGCTTACCCGATAAACAAAATGATAAACAATAAAATCAAATGGTCTTGGTACGGTCACATATCGAGATCAAATGGTCTTGGTACGGTCACATATCGAGATCAAATGGTCTTGGTACGGTCACATATCGAGATCAAATGGTCTTGGTACGGTCACATATCGAGATCAAATGGTCTTGGTACGGTCACATATCGAGATCAAATGGTCTTGGTACGGTCACATATCGAGATCAATTAGTCTTGCAAATACGATCCTCCACGGAAAGGAGCAAGGCAGACGACGAAGAGGCCGTTCCCAAAAGAGGTTTGAGGACAACATAAAAGAATGGACCAATCTCCGACCAGAAGAGGCACAGGCAGCGGCCGCTGACAGAGAAGGGTGGCGTGGGGTTGTGAGGATGTCTTCATGTGTGCCCCAACGACCTCACTGGTTACGGGATGACCTGACCTGACCCGATAAACAATATCCCATACATTTCATTAAATTTGTATATCTTGTTAATGAGCCATGTCTTTTAATGCAGCTGTCGTGTATTGCACGCTCTTGGTATCGGGTGATCATAAACTATCTGTGTTCTGTATTATTAATAAAACACATCTACGGGTTGAAAATAAAAAGGTGAATGGATCCTTGAGATGAACTGAGGTACTAAAATGGTATGACAAAGTCTCTGGAACATTTCAAATCAAATCAGGAGTACGACAAGGATGTGTGCTATCTCCTTTGTTGTTCATTACATATGTAGACCACTTTTTTTAAACAGCCAACCCAAATGAAGGTAGCAACATTGTGAGCTCTTAAATGAACTTCTTTTTGCTGACGATCAAGCAGTCATTGCAACTTCAGAAATACAATTGCAGAAACGTATTAATAAAATACAACATGTAAAGAATTCAGCGTGAAAATCAATGTAGAAAACACAGAAGTCGTGAACATATCTAGAATAGCCGGAGACATCAATATCGACTTGAAAAACAGTAAATAAAACAGGTGAAAGATTCAATATACTTAGGGAGCACGTTATTAGCAGACGGAAGAATTACGGCAGAAATCCAACAAAGATGCAATAAGATAAATCAGATCATTGGACAATTAGCTCCAATACTTAATTGCAAGCACCTGACAATAACTACCAAAAGAACTTTATACAACACGATTTTCGTTCTAACACTATGATCTCAATGTCAAAACTGGACACTAACATCAAATGAAAAACGCTACATCGTAACAGCAGAAATGAAATGCCTACGAAAATTATTGGACGTAACAAGGAGAGACATGATCAGCAACGATAATATCGGGAGACTAGTGGGAACAACACCAGTATTAGACTACATTAAAAGACAACAGCTAAAATGGTTTGGCCACGTAACAAGGCCACCACCACACAGCACCCACCAACAAGCAATGATATTTAGATACAACGGACTAAAGCCAAACGCAGACCATGAAAAAGGTGGCTTACAGAAATATATGAGGCAGTAAATGCTACTGTGCACGAGGCACACAGACGGGCTCGTTCTAGAGATCGCTTCATAACCTGACGCTGAAAGGCAAAACAGGATAAGCGAGAAAAAAAAAGAACAAAAATATAAAACATTAGCATTGTACTGTGGGAAAGAAATGGACAGATGCCAGTGGGACTAAACGAGAAGAGAAGGCGTTCGCGATAGATAGAACACACTTTACGGAAATCAGCTGGTAGCATTGCGAGAAAGTCTCTGTTCTGGAATCCCTGGGAAAAGAGAAGGCCAGAGTAACATTTCCTGTGCTTCCAACCGCTGAGGCAACATTGACAGAATAAAGTGGGAAGTGCTTCCAACCGCTGGGAACAACATTGGCAGAATACAGTGGGAAGTGCTTCCAACCGCTGAGGCAACATTGACAGAATAAAGTGGGAAGTGCTTCCAACCGCTGGGAACAACATTGGCAGAATACAGTGTCCAGTACTACTAACCGTGTGGAACAACATTGACATAATAAAGTGTCGAGGGAGAAATGAAGCCGAGACAAACTTAAAAATGGCAGGAAAGACGTTGGAGAGCTGGAAATGACGGCACATGAAAGGAAAGCTTTTGGAGATGTTGAGCACATGTCACCGCAGGTCGTTGAAGAGAATTGATTGATCGATTGATTGATTGATTAGTTCAAGATATTACTTATCAATAAGATAATTTTCATATGGAAGTGGGTACGATAGAAAATTGTTTGAGAACAAATGTTCTAAACTAAGGCAGTGTTGCGTGTCTCGCAAATCTACCCCAACACACATACGCAACTTGTGCAATCATGCTCGCTGGTGATTATATCGATTGCCTCCCAACGCTCAGTAATTGCCAGAGGCTAATTACACTATAAAGATGTGATCATTATAGTTTCCTTGCTTGCACTCTTCAACCATTAATCATCTGCACTGTTCCGTAATGATCATTGTCCGAGGCGATATGACCTTTCATCTTTCTGTTTTACTCCATCTTCGTTCTCTTTCAAATATTCACATTTCCTACTGCATAAATCTCGTCACCCTGTGGTTTATCACTCAAACCGAAAATGTCCACCAAAAAGCCTGGGCACATATGCCTTCACGGATGGCTCAGCAAAACATACCATTGAAAACAGGGGAGGAGGCCTCTTTATCAAACTGAAAAGTGAAGTATGCTTAGCAGCTTTCACCATTGGAAAACGTCAGTGTCGAGGGCAGAGCTCAGAGACAAGCAGCTGAAACCCTTATATACCATAAGGATCAGGGAGACAAGCAAGTGATCATTCTCACAGACGCCCTCTAAGTGTGCATGCGCTTTAAGAACCAGCTCAAAAATGAACTCGACGCTCTGGAAGACTCACTCGAGCACCTGTAACAGTGCATCATAAATAGCAGTCCACTGCAACATTTCAGGAAACGAGGAGGCGCACAGACTCGCCAGAGAGGGAGGAATGCTGCAGCAGAGTGATACTACAACAACTTACGATGAGACAAAAGCAGCCATCAGGGCCACGTATAGAGCCAAATGGAAAAAATACCCCCCTGGTCACAAAGAAAACGATGCCTACCACCAACTCCCCAGGCGAGACCAAGTGATCATTCTCCAGCTAAGTACAGGGCACAACAGACTTAGATGCCGTCTGTACAATAAGTTCAAGATTGACACTACGGACCTTTGTTCCTGCGGCACAGATCCCATGACAGCAGAACACATTTTGCAGTCCTGCCCATCGAATAGCGACAAAAGAAGTAGCATTTGGCAACAGCCAGTATCCTTCCGCGAGTGGCTGTACAATAGTGTACGGAGCCTCAAGTCGAATGCTGCTTTTTGTTAGAGTCATTGAAGATGAACGAGGAAGAAGTCTTCACATCTTGTTTCCACCATACACTTGGACATCTTATCTCCTGCGTCTCTTATCGCAATAGTGCTTATCCAATCTTCTGTATTCTTTGTGCTGGTCTTTCCATTCCGGTATCGTTGATTGTTTTGATCCGTTATAGTTCTGTGGGTATTGTGTTTGCGTGTCGACACTTCCAGCCCATCTGTATTCTCGTTTCTAAGGGCCCCACTGTGGACCGGAACCCGTTTTCAAAGCATTAAATGACATGTGCATAAACTTGACGGAATGTTTGAGAGGGACCTTTTAAAGTGTGTGTGGGGGGGGGGGGGGGGGTGGGTGATTAGAGGCAGAGGGATTGGTGCTGCAGCCGGACAGAAGTAGTGAGTACAGCGACCCTGCTCAGTACCGACCATCTGACTAGGAAATAGATTGCCAATGACAACCCCAGATCCATCAGCCCAAACCCCATCAGCGCCAGAATGACTGGTAGGGGGCACCGGGCCTACGAACATTCCAATCGTCCGCTGGTCATTTTGTTAAGAAACTTCACGACTGGAATGAGAAACCGATTGTCTACAGACTCTGCAAAGACTTCCCCGGGGGTCGCTGTGGTCGAGAGGTAAGGCACTCGCCTCTCAAAGCTATAAACAAAAACTGTGGGGCGATCGAATCCCCCAAGTTTTCAAACGACTTTTGGTCTCAAGGGAGTTGGGACCAGAGTGCCTGCTTCCTGAGTTACAACCAGTCGTCTTGACTTATGTCTGTTTACTTGTCCAAGGTAGCTCGAGACCAGAGAGTGAGGTTGATGACCAGCGCAGTTTCTTCCTCTCTATAATCCTCATACAGCGCAAGTTACACCATCAAGACAAAACCGTCTGATCAAGTCGCCATCATCGCTTGCCATGGGCAACTAGCTACTAATAAACAATATATCCATCAAATAACATATGTTTTCTCTAAACTAGGTGGGAATGGCCCTCTCTTATCGTATGGCACAATCTATCCATCAAATAACATATGTTTTCTCTAAACTAGGTGGGAATGTCCCTCTCTTGTCGTATGGCCCAATCTATCCTTCAAATAACATATGTTTTCTCTAAACTAGGTGGGAATGTCCCTCTCTTGTCGTATGGCACAATCTATCCTTCAAAAACATATGTTTTCTCTAAACTAGGTGGGAATGTCCCTCTATTGTCGTATGGCACAATCTATCCTTCAAATAACATATGTTTTCTCTAAACTAGGTGGGAATGTCCCTCTCTTGTCGTATGGCACAATCTATCCTTCAAAAACATGTTTTCTCTAAACTAGGTGGGAATGTCCCTCTCTTGTCGTATGGCACAATCTATCCTTCAAATAACATATGTTTTCTCTAAACTAGGTGGGAATGTCCCTCTCTTGTCGTATGGCCCAATCCATCCTTCAAATAACATATGTTTTCTCTAAACTAGGTGGGAATGTCCCTCTCTTGTCGTATGGCCCAATCCATCCTTCAAATAACATATATTTTCTCTAAACTAGGTGGGAATGTCCCTCTCTTGTCGTATGGCACAATCTATCCTTCAAATAACATATGTTTTCTCTAAACTAGGTGGGAATGTCCCTCTCTTGTCGTATGGCACAATCTATCCTTCAAATAACATATGTTTTCTCTAAACTAGGTGGGAATGTCCCTCTCTTGTCGTATGGCACAATATATCCTTCAAATAACATGTTTTCTCTAAACTAGGTGGGTATGTCCCTCTCTTGTCGTATGGCACAATATATCCTTCAAATAACATATGTTTTCTCTAAACTAGGTGGGAATGTCCCTCTCTTGTCGTATGGCACAATCTATCCTTCAAATAACATGTTTTTTCTAAACTAGGTGGGAATGTGCCTCTCTTGTCGTATAGCACAATCTATCCTTCAAATAACATGTTTTCTCTAAACTATGTGGGAATGTCCCTCTCTTGTCGTATGGCACAATCTATCCTTCAAATTACATATACTCGGTGTGTTAAAAAAGTCTCGGACCTTTTTCAGCGTAAATAAAATATTTTTTGTATGCGTTCGCCATATTTCTCTATTCCCCAAGGCGGTGTGCGTTGCACTATGTTTTTATTTTGCGCCTGTCGGCCCAGTGCACCCGACTTCGGTATGCATTTTATGTAAGGGTCTGCTTCCTTCTGCATTTTCTAAGGGTTTGTTTTCCCGGGGTAACGGCCGGTGCTGTGACGGGGGAGTGAACCCAGCACCTTCGGATTGTGACGCATGTCACGTAACCGCCAGCCCACGCCGTCCCCTGATGATGAATGATAAGAAGAAATAATATGAAGAATACTAAGATGATGACGATGAAGAATGGGGACATGTTGATGAAGGGGGAGAAGAAAGTCGTTAAAAACATGAAGACATCAACTTTTGTTCACAAGGTCATGAATATTCAACAGGTCAAAACGACTGTATATCCAAATATCAATAATCAACAAGCAATGAACACAGACACAATGGCAGTCACGGTTAAGCCATATGATAATATGGTGTGATGTAGGGTCCATATCCAGCATCTTAACTGTTGTCACGGCTCTTTGATCTGTGATCAAGGACTGCTCGTCACAAGCGACATCTGTGACCTTCTCGAATTTTTAAGCTTCATGATATCTTGCCAAGTGACTAGTTCTAAAACGTCGTAAATAAATTACCCATGAGTGTTGTATTTGGGCCAATGAGGTATACAAGACCGTCATGCGCATGCGTGAATCTTTCCCCGCCCGCAGATTGCGTCAGTCGCTGGTAGTCAGCCTTTCAGTGTGGAGTGTAGTGAGCACTAGTCGGGTTTTCATTCACAACGAAATGACGGAAAGAATTGAGCAGCAGTGATGCATCACATTTTACCAAAAGCTATGCGATACACAAGTGGAAAAGCGGAAACCATTCGTAAGAATCAACAGGTTTTCTGTGACGATGGCACAAGCATCAAACAAATTAAGGACTGGTACAATCACTTAAAAGATGGCCGCACATCGGTGGAGAGCAGATCACGTTCCGACAGGCCCTCAACAAGCCAACATGATGAAGTCATTGACCAAGTACGGACCTTGGTCTTACAGAACCTCAGCGTCACCACCCGGAAGTACTACCTGGAGCTCACCCGTCGACTTCGTGATGCTGTTCGACACAAACGACCAGACCTATGGACAACGGGAACATGGCTGCTCCATCATGACAAGTCACCCGCCCATTCTTCGCATCTGATTCAGACCTTCTTGGCCAAACACAACCTTCCTCTGGTTCGCCAGGCTCACTATTCTCCAGAGATGGCTCCTTCCGGTAGTTGGCTGCTCCCCAAGCTGAAAATTCCGAAGAAAGAGACCCGATTTGAGTCAAGAGCAGACACTGTACGGAATGCGACGACCCAGGTGTACTCGAAATGCTTCCAATAGCTGCAAGAAGTGTGTGGACTCCCAAGGAGAAGTGTGTGGAGTTCCAAGGAGAAGTGTGTGGAGTCCCAAGGAGAAGTGTGTGGACTCCCAGGGAGAAGTGTGTGCAGTTCCAAGGAGAAGTGTGTGGAGTTCCAAGGAGAAGTGTGTGGAGTCCCAAGGAGAAGTGTGTGGACTCCCAAGGAGAAGTGTGTTGACTCCCAAGGAGAAGTGTGTGGAGTTCCAAGGAGAAGTGTGTGGACTCCCAAGGAGAAGTGTGTTGAATCCCAAGGAGAAGTGTGTGGAGTCCCAAGGAGAAGTGTGTGGAGTCCCAAGGAGAAGTGTGTGGAGTCCCAAGGAGAAGTGTGTGGAGTCCCAAGGAGAAGTGTGTGGAGTCCCAAGGAGAAGTGTGTGGAGTCCCAAGGAGAAGTGTGTGGAGTCCCAAGGAGAAGTGTGTGGAGTCCCAAGGAGAAGTGTGTGGAGTCCCAAGGAGAAGTGTGTGGAGTTCCAAGGAGAAGTGTGTGGAGTCCCAAGGAGAAGTGTGTGGAGTCCCAAGGAGAAGTGTGTGGAGTCCCAAGGAGAAGTGTGTGAAGTCCCAAGGAGAAGTGTGTGGAGTCCCAAGGAGAAGTGTGTGGAGTTCCAAGGAGAGTAATTTGAACGGGATTATGGTTTCAAACCTCTAGGTGTGTGTGTAATTGTATTTTTCCGGCCCAAAGGTCGGATACATTTTGAACACACACTGCATTTTCATGATGAAGGTGGTGGTCCGTCCACTGAACGCTGTAGCCTGCCCCAGTGCCCTTGCACTCGTTCCTGTCGCCAGTCCCCACTTCTCCATCAATCTGCAGCCACTCACACAAGCCCTCTACTTATGTCGATTTGTCAGTGTTTCTCAGCATGTGGCTCGTTGACAAATTGTGAACCCAATGCGTTTAAAAGCATGTTCCCTTTTAGACAGGCCCCAATATATTCGGTCAGTGGTCGTAGAACGCAATCATTGTACGATCAACTTTTAAATAAAAAGTTTTTTGGCAACCTACTTTTACATTAAAATTCTTTAGTGGCCTACTTTTAAAATTAAAATTATTTGACAACCTACTTTAAAATTAAAAAATTCTCTGGGCTGGTGTATTAAAATTTAAAATTCTTTGGCGACCAATTTTTTAATTTTGTTTTTAATTAATCCACGTATTGAGAAGTTTTAGTAAGGTAGAAGATTATACACCCCATGGTAGATGAGGTGTGACTAAGTAAGGTAGAAGATTATACACCCCAGGGTAGATTAGGAGCGACTAAGTAAGGTAGAAGATTCTACACCCCAGGGTAGATGAGGTGTGACTAAGTAAGGTAGAAGACTCTAAGCCCAAAAGTAGATGAAGAGCCATAAAGTGGTAATCTTGTGCTGACGGTCAATAAGGTTTGCCGTGTGTGTTTTACCGTCCATAAAAGTGGTCTGTGTATGTTGTCCGACCATAAATGGCGCGATTGTACCGTCTATTCATTCAATGACCGGCTTGTATTTCACCGTCTATAAAGTGTACACTGTCTGTTTTACTGTCTACAAAGTGGACCCTGTGTGTGTTTTACCGTCTATAAAGTGGACCCTGTGTGTGTTTTACCGTCTATAAAGTGGACCCTGCGTGTTTACCGTCTATAAAGTGGACCCTGTGTGTGTTTTAAAGTCTATAAAGTGGACCTTGTGTGTTTTACAGTCTATAAAGTGGACCCTGTGTGTGTTTTACCGTCTATAAAGTGGACCATGTGTGTTTTACCGTCTATAAAGTGGACCCTATGTGTGTTTTACCGTTTATAAAGTGGACCATATGTGTGTTTTACCGTTTATAAAGTGGACCCTGTGTGTGTTTTACCGTCTATAAAGTGGACCCTGTGTGTGCTTTACCGTCTATAAAGTGGACCATGTGTGTGTTTTACCGTCTATAATGTGAACCCTGTGTGTGTTTTACCGTCTATAAAGTGGACCCTGTGTGTTTTACCGTCCAGGATGTTGTTCATTATGCCACTCGTGCTTGATTTAGGTACTCTTTACACTTTCGTTGGTGGCGAGTTTCAGTGACTCTCCTCGTATTCCGAGGTGTACTTGAGCAGGTGAATCGGGGGTACTCAAGGCTGTAGTGTAATGCGAGGCTTCCCAACAAGCTCAGTACTAATGGGATCACAGTGCCGATCCCCAAGTCGCTAGTCAGAATGCCACGAAATCGTTTGCTTCCAGGAAGATCTGTATTAAAGTGAGGTCGGGTCTTAAATCAGTATGTTCCATCTGACACTTACTAATGTTGTCTGATCAACATGGTTAATCTGACCCTGACTAACACTGTCTGATCAGTAGATTAATCAAGCTCAGCTAAACATACTAATCCGACAATGTTAGTCAGGGTCAGGTTAAACATACTGGTCCGACAATGTTAGCCAGTGTCAGGTTAAACATACTGACCCGACAATGTTAGCCAGGGTCAGGTTAAACATACTAATCCAACAATGTTAGCCAGGGTCAGGTTAAACATAATGACCCGACAATGTTAGCCAGGGTCAGGTTAAACATACTGACCCGACAATGTTGGAAAGGGTCAGGTTAAACATAATGACCCGACAATGTTAGCCAAAGTCAGGTTAAACATACTGACCCGACAATGTTAGAAAGGGTCAGGTTAAACATAATGACCCGACAATGTTAGCCAGGGTCAAGTTAAACATACTGACCCGACAATGTTAGAAAGGGTCAGGTTAAACATAATGACCCGACAATGTTAGCCAAAGTCAGGTTAAACATACTGACCCGACAATGTTAGAAAGGGTCATGTTAAACATACTGACCCGACAATGTTAGAAAGGGTCAGGTTAAACATACTGATCAGACAGTGTTAGCCAAAGTCAGGTTAAACATACTGACCCGACAATGTTAGAAAGGGTCAGGTTAAACATACTGATCAGACAGTGTTAGGGTCAGGTTAAACATACTGATCAGACAGTGTTAGCCAAAGTCAGGTTAAACATACTGATCAGACAGTGTTAGGGTCAGGTTAAACATACTGATCAGACAGTGTTAGCCAAAGTCAGGTTACACATACTGATCAGACAGTGTTAGGGTCAGGTTAAACATACTGATCAGACAGTGTTAGGGTCAGGTTAAACATACTGATCAGACAGTGTTAGGGTCAGGTTAAACATACTGATCAGACAGTGTTAGGGTCAGGTTAAACATACTGATCAGACAGTGTTAGGGTCAGGTTAAACATACTGATCAGACAGTGTTAGGGTCAGGTTAAACATACTGATCAGACAGTGTTAGGGTCAGGTTAAACATACTGATCAGACAGTGTTAGGGTCAGGTGAAACATACTGATCAGACAGTGTTAGGGTCAGGTTAAACATACTGATCAGACAGTGTTAGGGTCAGGTTAAACATACTGATCAGACAGTGTTAGGGTCAGGTTAAACATACTGATCAGACAGTGTTAGGGTCAGGTTAAACATACTGATCAGACAGTGTTAGGGTCAGGTTAAACATACTGATCAGACAGTGTTAGGGTCAGGTTAAACATACTGATCAGACAGTGTTAGGGTCAGGTTAAACATACTGATCAGACAGTGTTAGGGTCAGGTGAAATGAACATGCCAAGACCAACACCTCAATTGCACTCAGTTCTCCATAGAAACAAGCTATTTCGTGGCAGTCTGGTAAATGAGGCGGGGGCATCGACATGATCCCCGTGGTAGTGACCGACACACGCTGTTGAAGCAAAGCCTAGGACAACCGCCAGGTTCACCTTCACACTCAGAATGTAAAGAAAGATACTGCAAACCCGCCGCTGAACGTCCTTTTCAGAGCGAGCAAACAAAATAAAACATACTCATTAAGCTCGCTTGCTGAGACTGGGAGTACAACCGCACCAAGGTTCAAAATCAGGGCGGACAGAAACAATCGTTCCTTGTCGACCAAGCTGTAAATTGGTACCTGACGTATCGGTTGGGGAAGGTATAAACAGCAGCTGGCCACCCCACCTCACATGGGCTGCGGCTTAGTCCATGACGAGCTATCTTCATCCCCGACGGCAATTGTTGCCATAGGACCCAACTTGACCTTGTACTCATTGTGGGCATTCTACAACAACAATTCTTTATGGCCTGGGAACATTTGAGCCGTCGACGAAGCACGGTCCGTGTGCGTGTGCACTGCCCATGGAATAGGGTACAAATGCCAACACTTTGGGAATCCCCGCTACGTGCTGCTGACTGGGCCTATCTCCCCGATAAATGCATGCACGCACAAGAGAGGTCGTTGTGACAGGCTGCTGTAACATAGTTGATCACCGAGTTCTCTCTCATGTGAAACGCCTATTTGGCCTCTCTTGGCAACAGTCGAGGGTGACTAACCGCAAATACTTGATTCCCCATGCACACACGCACACACATCCACTCATCCCCTTAGATACATCACACACGCGTACACCTGCATCAATGCATTTTATTATCAGGGATTCCCAATTTGGGATAGGTCTCAATATTCCCCATAAAGCAGGGATCTCAAAAGCAGAGGTCCTGAGATCCCCGATGTTCTCAAAGCTGAGTGTGGAATTGTGGGATCTCATTTTTAATAGTAATAGATTCGTTTAGGGTCTGACACTCGTTGCGTCCATGGGACATCTGTGGCACGACTCAAGGCATCGTCCAAAGTTAAGGGGGAGGCTACTATCTTCCCCAGCCATGCTGTGCGGGGACGGCTTCTTCTCTGCGCTTCCAGCAGGTTGGGGCCGAGGAACAACTTGTGAATTATCATATTGGGCCGGGGATTCTTGGTCAAGTCGCATGCCATGACCGAATAAAGAGACTGGGCAGCGGGTCAGTGCTTCCGTGATTGTCTGAAGAATTGTTTGAGCATAAACCTCCCCGTTTCGGATGTAGTCGTGCCACCGGATGTAGTCGTGCCACCGGATGTAGTCATGCCTTCGGATGTAGCCATGCCACCGGATGTAGTCATGCCATCGGATGTAGTCATGCAACCACCAGATGTAGTCATGCCTTCGGATGTAGCCATGCCACCGGATGTAGTCATGCCATCGGATGTAGTCATGCCACCGGATATAGTCATACCTTCAGCTGTAGTCATGCCACCGGATATAGTCATACCTTCAGCTGTAGGCATGCCAACGGATGTAGTCATGCCACCAGATGTAGTCATGCCTTCGGATGTAGTCATGCCACCGGATGTAATCATGTCATCAGATGTAGTCATGCCACCGGATGTAATCATGCAACAACCAGATATAGTCATGCCACCGGATGTAGTCATGCCACCGGATGTAGTCATGCCACCGGATGTAATCATGTCATCAGCTGTAGTCATGCCACCGGATGTAGTCATGCCACTGGATGTAGTCATTCCTTCGGATGTAGTCATGTCATCAGATGTAGTCATGCCACGGGATGCCCAGGATACGCCGCTGGTTGT
>JAVGWX010000008.1:39476162-39675603 GCA_036924085.1 Ariolimax columbianus | reverse complement strand
GGAACATTGAGTGTGAGAGATGGATGTTCTCACAACTTGACTTGATTTAGTTCATTGAATTCTAAACATGGAACATTGAGTGTGAGAGATGGATGTTCTCACAACTTGACTTGATTTAGTTCATTGAATTCTAAACATGGAACATTGAGTGTGAGAGATGGATGTTCTCACAACTTGACTTGATTTAGTTCATTGAATTCTAAACATGGAACATTGAGTGTGAGAGATGGATGTTCTCACAACTTGACTTGATTTAGTTCATTGAATTCTAAACATGGAACATTGAGTGTGAGAGATGGATGTTCTCACAACTTGACTTGATTTAGTTCATTGAATTCTAAACATGGAACATTGAGTGTGAGAGATGGATGTTCTCACAACTTGACTTGATTTAGTTCATTGAATTCTAAACATGGAACATTGAGTGTGAGAGATGGATGTTCTCACAACTTGACTTGATTTAGTTCATTGAATTCTAAACATGGAACATTGAGTGTGAGAGATGGATGTTCTCACAACTTGACTTGATTTAGTTCATTGAATTCTAAACATGGAACATTGAGTGTGAGAGATGGATGTTCTCACAACTTGACTTGATTTAGTTCATTGAATTCTAAACATGGAACATTGAGTGTGAGAGATGGATGTTCTCACAACTTGACTTGATTTAGTTCATTGAATTCTAAACATGGAACATTGAGTGTGAGAGATGGATGTTCTCACAACTTGACTTGATTTAGTTCATTGAATTCTAAACATGGAACATTGAGTGTGAGAGATGGATGTTCTCACAACTTGACTTGATTTAGTTCATTGAATTCTAAACATGGAACATTGAGTGTGAGAGATGGATGTTCTCACAACTTGACTTGATTTAGTTCATTGAATTCTAAACATGGAACATTGAGTGTGAGAGATGGATGTTCTCACAACTTGACTTGATTTAGTTCATTGAATTCTAAACATGGAACATTGAGTGGAAGAGATGGATGTTCTCACAACTTGACTTGATTTAGTTCATTGAATTCTAAACATGGAACATTGAGTGTAAGAGATGGATGTTCTCACAACTTGACTTGATTTAGTTCATTGAATTCTAAACATGGAACATTGAGTGTGAGAGATGGATGTTCTCACAACTTGACTTGATTTAGTTCATTGAATTCTAAACATGGAACATTGAGTGTAAGAGATGGATGTTCTCACAACTTGACTTGATTTAGTTCATTGAATTCTAAACATGGAACATTGAGTGTGAGAGATGGATGTTCTCACAACTTGACTTGATTTAGTTCATTGAATTCTAAACATGGAACATTGAGTGTGAGAGATGGATGTTCTCACAGCTTGACTTGATTTAGTTCATTGAATTCTAAACATGGAACATTGAGTGTGAGAGATGGATGTTCTCACAACTTGACTTGATTTAGTTCATTGAATTCTAAACATGGAACATTGAGTGTAAGAGATGGATGTTCTCACAACTTGACTTGATTTAGTTCATTGAATTCTAAACATGGAACATTGAGTGTAAGAGATGGATGTTCTCACAACTTGACTTGATTTAGTTCATTGAATTCTAAACATGGAACATTGAGTGTGAGAGATGGATGTTCTCACAACTTGACTTGATTTAGTTCATTGAATTCTAAACATGGAACATTGAGTGTGAGAGATGGATGTTCTCACAACTTGACTTGATTTAGTTCATTGAATTCTAAACATGGAACATTGAGTGTGAGAGATGGATGTTCTCACAACTTGACTTGATTTAGTTCATTGAATTCTAAACATGGAACATTGAGTGTGAGAGATGGATGTTCTCACAGCTTGACTTGATTTAGTTCATTGAATTCTAAACATGGAACATTGAGTGTGAGAGATGGATGTTCTCACAACTTGACTTGATTTAGTTCATTGAATTCTAAACATGGAACATTGAGTGTAAGAGATGGATGTTCTCACAACTTGACTTGATTTAGTTCATTGAATTCTAAACATGGAACATTGAGTGTAAGAGATGGATGTTCTCACAACTTGACTTGATTTAGTTCATTGAATTCTAAACATGGAACATTGAGTGTGAGAGATGGATGTTCTCACAACTTGACTTGATTTAGTTCATTGAATTCTAAACATAGAACATTGAGTGTGAGAGATGGATGTTCTCACAACTTGACTTGATTTAGTTCATTGAATTCTAAATATGGAACATTGAGTGTAAGAGATGGATGTTCTCACAACTTGACTTGATTTAGTTCATTGAATTCTAAACATGGAACATTGAGTGTGAGAGATGGATGTTCTCACAACTTGACTTGATTTAGTTCATTGAATTCTAAACATGGAACATTGAGTGTGAGAGATGGATGTTCTCACAGCTTGACTTGATTTAGTTCATTGAATTCTAAACATGGAACATTGAGTGTGAGAGATGGATGTTCTCACAACTTGACTTGATTTAGTTCATTGAATTCTAAACATGGAACATTGAGTGTAAGAGATGGATGTTCTCACAACTTGACTTGATTTAGTTCATTGAATTCTAAACATGGAACATTGAGTGTAAGAGATGGATGTTCTCACAACTTGACTTGATTTAGTTCATTGAATTCTAAACATGGAACATTGAGTGTGAGAGATGGATGTTCTCACAACTTGACTTGATTTAGTTCATTGAATTCTAAACATAGAACATTGAGTGTGAGAGATGGATGTTCTCACAACTGGACTTGATTTAGTTCATTGAATTCTAAACATGGAACATTGAGTGTGAGAGATGGATGTTCTCACAACTTGACTTGATTTAGTTCATTGAATTCTAAACATGGAACATTGAGTGTAAGAGATGGATGTTCTCACAACTTGACTTGATTTAGTTCATTGAATTCTAAACATGGAACATTGAGTGTGAGAGATGGATGTTCTCACAACTGGACTTGATTTAGTTCATTGAATTCTAAACATAGAACATTGAGTGTGAGAGATGGATGTTCTCACAACTTGACTTGATTTAGTTCATTGAATTCTAAACATGGAACATTGAGTGTGAGAGATGGATGTTCTCACAACTTGACTTGATTTAGTTCATTGAATTCTAAACATGGAACATTGAGTGTGAGAGATGGATGTTCTCACAACTTGACTTGATTTAGTTCATTGAATTCTAAACATGGAACATTGAGTGTGAGAGATGGATGTTCTCACAACTTGACTTGATTTAGTTCATTGAATTCTAAACATGGAACATTGAGTGTGAGAGATGGATGTTCTCACAACTTGACTTGATTTAGTTCATTGAATTCTAAACATGGAACATTGAGTGTGAGAGATGGATGTTCTCACAACTTGACTTGATTTAGTTCATTGAATTCTAAACATGGAACATTGAGTGTAAGAGATGGATGTTCTCACAACTGGACTTGATTTAGTTCATTGAATTCTAAACATGGAACATTGAGTGTGAGAGATGGATGTTCTCACAGCTTGACTTGATTTAGTTCATTGAATTCTAAACATGGAACATTGAGTGTAAGAGATGGATGTTCTCACAACTTGACTTGATTTAGTTCATTGAATTCTAAACATAGAACATTGAGTGTGAGAGATGGATGTTCTCACAACTTGACTTGATTTAGTTCATTGAATTCTAAACATAGAACATTGAGTGTGAGAGATAGATGTTCTCACAACTGGACTTGATTTAGTTCATTGAATTCTAAACATAGAACATTGAGTGTAAGAGATGGATGTTCTCACAACTGGACTTGATTTAGTTCATTGAATTCTAAACATAGAACATTGAGTGTAAGAGATGGATGTTCTCATAACTGGACTTGATTTAGTTCATTGAATTCTAAACATAGAACATTGAGTGTAAGAGATGGATGTTCTCACAACTGGACTTGATTTAGTTCATTGAATTCTAAACATAGAACATTGAGTGTAAGAGATGGATGTTCTCATAACTGGACTTGATTTAGTTCATTGAATTCTAAACATAGAACATTGAGTGTAAGAGATGGATGTTCTCACAACTTGACTTGATTTAGTTCATTGAATTCTAAACATAGAACATTGAGTGTAAGAGATGGATGTTCTCACAACTGGACTTGATTTAGTTCATTGAATTCTAAACATAGAACATTGAGTGTGAGAGATGGATGTTCTCACAACTGGACTTGATTTAGTTCATTGAATTCTAAACATAGAACATTGAGTGTAAGAGATGGATGTTCTCATAACTGGACTTGATTTAGTTCATTGAATTCTAAACATAGAACATTGAGTGTAAGAGATGGATGTTCTCACAACTGGACTTGATTTAGTTCATTGAATTCTAAACATAGAACATTGAGTGTAAGAGATGGATGTTCTCACAACTGGACTTGATTTAGTTCATTGAATTCTAAACATAGAACATTGAGTGTGAGAGATGGATGTTCTCACAACTGGACTTGATTTAGTTCATTGAATTCTAAACATAGAACATTGAGTGTAAGAGATGGATGTTCTCACAACTGGACTTGATTTAGTTCATTGAATTCTAAACATGGAACATTGAGTGTGAGAGATGGATGTTCTCACAACTTGACTTGATTTAGTTCATTGAATTCTAAACATAGAACATTGAGTGTGAGAGATGGATGTTCTCACAACTTGACTTGATTTAGTTCATTGAATTCTAAATATGGAACATTGAGTGTAAGAGATGGATGTTCTCACAACTTGACTTGATTTAGTTCATTGAATTCTAAACATGGAACATTGAGTGTGAGAGATGGATGTTCTCACAACTTGACTTGATTTAGTTCATTGAATTCTAAACATGGAACATTGAGTGTGAGAGATGGATGTTCTCACAGCTTGACTTGATTTAGTTCATTGAATTCTAAACATGGAACATTGAGTGTGAGAGATGGATGTTCTCACAACTTGACTTGATTTAGTTCATTGAATTCTAAACATGGAACATTGAGTGTAAGAGATGGATGTTCTCACAACTTGACTTGATTTAGTTCATTGAATTCTAAACATGGAACATTGAGTGTAAGAGATGGATGTTCTCACAACTTGACTTGATTTAGTTCATTGAATTCTAAACATGGAACATTGAGTGTGAGAGATGGATGTTCTCACAACTTGACTTGATTTAGTTCATTGAATTCTAAACATAGAACATTGAGTGTGAGAGATGGATGTTCTCACAACTGGACTTGATTTAGTTCATTGAATTCTAAACATGGAACATTGAGTGTGAGAGATGGATGTTCTCACAACTTGACTTGATTTAGTTCATTGAATTCTAAACATGGAACATTGAGTGTAAGAGATGGATGTTCTCACAACTTGACTTGATTTAGTTCATTGAATTCTAAACATGGAACATTGAGTGTGAGAGATGGATGTTCTCACAACTGGACTTGATTTAGTTCATTGAATTCTAAACATAGAACATTGAGTGTGAGAGATGGATGTTCTCACAACTTGACTTGATTTAGTTCATTGAATTCTAAACATGGAACATTGAGTGTGAGAGATGGATGTTCTCACAACTTGACTTGATTTAGTTCATTGAATTCTAAACATGGAACATTGAGTGTGAGAGATGGATGTTCTCACAACTTGACTTGATTTAGTTCATTGAATTCTAAACATGGAACATTGAGTGTGAGAGATGGATGTTCTCACAACTTGACTTGATTTAGTTCATTGAATTCTAAACATGGAACATTGAGTGTGAGAGATGGATGTTCTCACAACTTGACTTGATTTAGTTCATTGAATTCTAAACATGGAACATTGAGTGTGAGAGATGGATGTTCTCACAACTTGACTTGATTTAGTTCATTGAATTCTAAACATGGAACATTGAGTGTAAGAGATGGATGTTCTCACAACTGGACTTGATTTAGTTCATTGAATTCTAAACATGGAACATTGAGTGTGAGAGATGGATGTTCTCACAGCTTGACTTGATTTAGTTCATTGAATTCTAAACATGGAACATTGAGTGTAAGAGATGGATGTTCTCACAACTTGACTTGATTTAGTTCATTGAATTCTAAACATAGAACATTGAGTGTGAGAGATGGATGTTCTCACAACTTGACTTGATTTAGTTCATTGAATTCTAAACATAGAACATTGAGTGTGAGAGATAGATGTTCTCACAACTGGACTTGATTTAGTTCATTGAATTCTAAACATAGAACATTGAGTGTAAGAGATGGATGTTCTCACAACTGGACTTGATTTAGTTCATTGAATTCTAAACATAGAACATTGAGTGTAAGAGATGGATGTTCTCATAACTGGACTTGATTTAGTTCATTGAATTCTAAACATAGAACATTGAGTGTAAGAGATGGATGTTCTCACAACTGGACTTGATTTAGTTCATTGAATTCTAAACATAGAACATTGAGTGTAAGAGATGGATGTTCTCATAACTGGACTTGATTTAGTTCATTGAATTCTAAACATAGAACATTGAGTGTAAGAGATGGATGTTCTCACAACTTGACTTGATTTAGTTCATTGAATTCTAAACATAGAACATTGAGTGTAAGAGATGGATGTTCTCACAACTGGACTTGATTTAGTTCATTGAATTCTAAACATAGAACATTGAGTGTGAGAGATGGATGTTCTCACAACTGGACTTGATTTAGTTCATTGAATTCTAAACATAGAACATTGAGTGTAAGAGATGGATGTTCTCATAACTGGACTTGATTTAGTTCATTGAATTCTAAACATAGAACATTGAGTGTAAGAGATGGATGTTCTCACAACTGGACTTGATTTAGTTCATTGAATTCTAAACATAGAACATTGAGTGTAAGAGATGGATGTTCTCACAACTGGACTTGATTTAGTTCATTGAATTCTAAACATAGAACATTGAGTGTGAGAGATGGATGTTCTCACAACTGGACTTGATTTAGTTCATTGAATTCTAAACATAGAACATTGAGTGTAAGAGATGGATGTTCTCACAACTGGACTTGATTTAGTTCATTGAATTCTAAACATGGAACATTGAGTGGAAGAGATGGATGTTCTCATAACTTGACTTGATTTAGTTCATTGAATTCTAAACATAGAACATTGAGTGTAAGAGATGGATGTTCTCACAACTTGACTTGATTTAGTTCATTGAATTCTAAACATGGAACATTGAGTGTGAGAGATGGATGTTCTCACAACTTGACATGATTTAGTTCATTGAATTCTAAACATGGAACATTGAGTGTAAGAGATGGATGTTCTCACAACTTGACTTGATTTAGTTCATTGAATTCTAAACATGGAACATTGAGTGTGAGAGATGGATGTTCTCACAACTTGACTTGATTTAGTTCATTGAATTCTAAACATGGAACATTGAGTGTGAGAGATGGATGTTCTCACAGCTTGACTTGATTTAGTTCATTGAATTCTAAACATGGAACATTGAGTGTGAGAGATGGATGTTCTCACAACTTGACTTGATTTAGTTCATTGAATTCTAAACATGGAACATTGAGTGTAAGAGATGGATGTTCTCACAACTTGACTTGATTTAGTTCATTGAATTCTAAACATGGAACATTGAGTGTAAGAGATGGATGTTCTCACAACTTGACTTGATTTAGTTCATTGAATTCTAAACATGGAACATTGAGTGTGAGAGATGGATGTTCTCACAACTTGACTTGATTTAGTTCATTGAATTCTAAACATGGAACATTGAGTGTGAGTGATGGATGTTCTCACAACTTGACTTGATTTAGTTCATTGAATTCTAAACATGGAACATTGAGTGTGAGAGATGGATGTTCTCACAACTTGACTTGATTTAGTTCATTGAATTCTAAACATGGAACATTGAGTGTGAGAGATGGATGTTCTCACAGCTTGACTTGATTTAGTTCATTGAATTCTAAACATGGAACATTGAGTGTGAGAGATGGATGTTCTCACAACTTGACTTGATTTAGTTCATTGAATTCTAAACATGGAACATTGAGTGTAAGAGATGGATGTTCTCACAACTTGACTTGATTTAGTTCATTGAATTCTAAACATGGAACATTGAGTGTAAGAGATGGATGTTCTCACAACTTGACTTGATTTAGTTCATTGAATTCTAAACATGGAACATTGAGTGTGAGAGATGGATGTTCTCACAACTTGACTTGATTTAGTTCATTGAATTCTAAACATAGAACATTGAGTGTGAGAGATGGATGTTCTCACAACTTGACTTGATTTAGTTCATTGAATTCTAAATATGGAACATTGAGTGTAAGAGATGGATGTTCTCACAACTTGACTTGATTTAGTTCATTGAATTCTAAACATGGAACATTGAGTGTGAGAGATGGATGTTCTCACAACTTGACTTGATTTAGTTCATTGAATTCTAAACATGGAACATTGAGTGTGAGAGATGGATGTTCTCACAGCTTGACTTGATTTAGTTCATTGAATTCTAAACATGGAACATTGAGTGTGAGAGATGGATGTTCTCACAACTTGACTTGATTTAGTTCATTGAATTCTAAACATGGAACATTGAGTGTAAGAGATGGATGTTCTCACAACTTGACTTGATTTAGTTCATTGAATTCTAAACATGGAACATTGAGTGTAAGAGATGGATGTTCTCACAACTTGACTTGATTTAGTTCATTGAATTCTAAACATGGAACATTGAGTGTGAGAGATGGATGTTCTCACAACTTGACTTGATTTAGTTCATTGAATTCTAAACATAGAACATTGAGTGTGAGAGATGGATGTTCTCACAACTGGACTTGATTTAGTTCATTGAATTCTAAACATGGAACATTGAGTGTGAGAGATGGATGTTCTCACAACTTGACTTGATTTAGTTCATTGAATTCTAAACATGGAACATTGAGTGTAAGAGATGGATGTTCTCACAACTTGACTTGATTTAGTTCATTGAATTCTAAACATGGAACATTGAGTGTGAGAGATGGATGTTCTCACAACTGGACTTGATTTAGTTCATTGAATTCTAAACATAGAACATTGAGTGTGAGAGATGGATGTTCTCACAACTTGACTTGATTTAGTTCATTGAATTCTAAACATGGAACATTGAGTGTGAGAGATGGATGTTCTCACAACTTGACTTGATTTAGTTCATTGAATTCTAAACATGGAACATTGAGTGTGAGAGATGGATGTTCTCACAACTTGACTTGATTTAATTCATTGAATTCTAAACATGGAACATTGAGTGTGAGAGATGGATGTTCTCACAACTTGACTTGATTTAGTTCATTGAATTCTAAACATGGAACATTGAGTGTGAGAGATGGATGTTCTCACAACTTGACTTGATTTAGTTCATTGAATTCTAAACATGGAACATTGAGTGTGAGAGATGGATGTTCTCACAACTTGACTTGATTTAGTTCATTGAATTCTAAACATGGAACATTGAGTGTAAGAGATGGATGTTCTCACAACTTGACTTGATTTAGTTCATTGAATTCTAAACATGGAACATTGAGTGTAAGAGATGGATGTTCTCACAACTTGACTTGATTTAGTTCATTGAATTCTAAACATGGAACATTGAGTGTAAGAGATGGATGTTCTCACAACTGGACTTGATTTAGTTCATTGAATTCTAAACATGGAACATTGAGTGTGAGAGATGGATGTTCTCACAGCTTGACTTGATTTAGTTCATTGAATTCTAAACATGGAACATTGAGTGTAAGAGATGGATGTTCTCACAACTGGACTTGATTTAGTTCATTGAATTCTAAACATAGAACATTGAGTGTGAGAGATGGATGTTCTCACAACTTGACTTGATTTAGTTCATTGAATTCTAAACATAGAACATTGAGTGTGAGAGATGGATGTTCTCACAACTGGACTTGATTTAGTTCATTGAATTCTAAACATAGAACATTGAGTGTAAGAGATGGATGTTCTCACAACTGGACTTGATTTAGTTCATTGAATTCTAAACATAGAACATTGAGTGTAAGAGATGGATGTTCTCATAACTTGACTTGATTTAGTTCATTGAATTCTAAACATAGAACATTGAGTGTAAGAGATGGATGTTCTCACAACTGGACTTGATTTAGTTCATTGAATTCTAAACATAGAACATTGAGTGTAAGAGATGGATGTTCTCATAACTGGACTTGATTTAGTTCATTGAATTCTAAATATGGAACATTGAGTGTAAGAGATGGATGTTCTCACAACTTGACTTGATTTAGTTCATTGAATTCTAAACATGGAACATTGAGTGTGAGAGATGGATGTTCTCACAACTTGACTTGATTTAGTTCATTGAATTCTAAACATGGAACATTGAGTGTGAGAGATGGATGTTCTCACAGCTTGACTTGATTTAGTTCATTGAATTCTAAACATGGAACATTGAGTGTGAGAGATGGATGTTCTCACAACTTGACTTGATTTAGTTCATTGAATTCTAAACATGGAACATTGAGTGTAAGAGATGGATGTTCTCACAACTTGACTTGATTTAGTTCATTGAATTCTAAACATGGAACATTGAGTGTAAGAGATGGATGTTCTCACAACTTGACTTGATTTAGTTCATTGAATTCTAAACATGGAACATTGAGTGTGAGAGATGGATGTTCTCACAACTTGACTTGATTTAGTTCATTGAATTCTAAACATAGAACATTGAGTGTGAGAGATGGATGTTCTCACAACTGGACTTGATTTAGTTCATTGAATTCTAAACATGGAACATTGAGTGTGAGAGATGGATGTTCTCACAACTTGACTTGATTTAGTTCATTGAATTCTAAACATGGAACATTGAGTGTAAGAGATGGATGTTCTCACAACTTGACTTGATTTAGTTCATTGAATTCTAAACATGGAACATTGAGTGTGAGAGATGGATGTTCTCACAACTGGACTTGATTTAGTTCATTGAATTCTAAACATAGAACATTGAGTGTGAGAGATGGATGTTCTCACAACTTGACTTGATTTAGTTCATTGAATTCTAAACATGGAACATTGAGTGTGAGAGATGGATGTTCTCACAACTTGACTTGATTTAGTTCATTGAATTCTAAACATGGAACATTGAGTGTGAGAGATGGATGTTCTCACAACTTGACTTGATTTAATTCATTGAATTCTAAACATGGAACATTGAGTGTGAGAGATGGATGTTCTCACAACTTGACTTGATTTAGTTCATTGAATTCTAAACATGGAACATTGAGTGTGAGAGATGGATGTTCTCACAACTTGACTTGATTTAGTTCATTGAATTCTAAACATGGAACATTGAGTGTGAGAGATGGATGTTCTCACAACTTGACTTGATTTAGTTCATTGAATTCTAAACATGGAACATTGAGTGTAAGAGATGGATGTTCTCACAACTTGACTTGATTTAGTTCATTGAATTCTAAACATGGAACATTGAGTGTAAGAGATGGATGTTCTCACAACTTGACTTGATTTAGTTCATTGAATTCTAAACATGGAACATTGAGTGTAAGAGATGGATGTTCTCACAACTGGACTTGATTTAGTTCATTGAATTCTAAACATGGAACATTGAGTGTGAGAGATGGATGTTCTCACAGCTTGACTTGATTTAGTTCATTGAATTCTAAACATGGAACATTGAGTGTAAGAGATGGATGTTCTCACAACTGGACTTGATTTAGTTCATTGAATTCTAAACATAGAACATTGAGTGTGAGAGATGGATGTTCTCACAACTTGACTTGATTTAGTTCATTGAATTCTAAACATAGAACATTGAGTGTGAGAGATGGATGTTCTCACAACTGGACTTGATTTAGTTCATTGAATTCTAAACATAGAACATTGAGTGTAAGAGATGGATGTTCTCACAACTGGACTTGATTTAGTTCATTGAATTCTAAACATAGAACATTGAGTGTAAGAGATGGATGTTCTCATAACTTGACTTGATTTAGTTCATTGAATTCTAAACATAGAACATTGAGTGTAAGAGATGGATGTTCTCACAACTGGACTTGATTTAGTTCATTGAATTCTAAACATAGAACATTGAGTGTAAGAGATGGATGTTCTCATAACTGGACTTGATTTAGTTCATTGAATTCTAAACATGGAACATTGAGTGTAAGAGATGGATGTTCTCACAACTGGACTTGATTTAGTTCATTGAATTCTAAACATAGAACATTGAGTGTAAGAGATGGATGTTCTCACAACTGGACTTGATTTAGTTCATTGAATTCTAAACATAGAACATTGAGTGTGAGAGATGGATGTTCTCACAACTGGACTTGATTTAGTTCATTGAATTCTAAACATAGAACATTGTGTGTAAGAGATGGATGTTCTCACAACTGGACTTGATTTAGTTCATTGAATTCTAAACATGGAACATTGAGTGTGAGAGATGGATGTTCTCACAACTTGACTTGATTTAGTTCATTGAATTCTAAACATGGAACATTGAGTGTGAGAGATGGATGTTCTCACAACTTGACTTGATTTAGTTCATTGAATTCTAAACATGGAACATTGAGTGTGAGAGATGGATGTTCTCACAACTTGACTTGATTTAGTTCATTGAATTCTAAACATGGAACATTGAGTGTAAGAGATGGATGTTCTCACAACTTGACTTGATTTAGTTCATTGAATTCTAAACATGGAACATTGAGTGTGAGAGATGGATGTTCTCACAACTGGACTTGATTTAGTTCATTGAATTCTAAACATAGAACATTGAGTGTGAGAGATGGATGTTCTCACAACTTGACTTGATTTAGTTCATTGAATTCTAAACATGGAACATTGAGTGTGAGAGATGGATGTTCTCACAACTTGACTTGATTTAGTTCATTGAATTCTAAACATGGAACATTGAGTGTGAGAGATGGATGTTCTCACAACTTGACTTGATTTAATTCATTGAATTCTAAACATGGAACATTGAGTGTGAGAGATGGATGTTCTCACAACTTGACTTGATTTAGTTCATTGAATTCTAAACATGGAACATTGAGTGTAAGAGATGGATGTTCTCACAACTTGACTTGATTTAGTTCATTGAATTCTAAACATGGAACATTGAGTGTGAGAGATGGATGTTCTCACAACTTGACTTGATTTAGTTCATTGAATTCTAAACATGGAACATTGAGTGTGAGAGATGGATGTTCTCACAACTTGACTTGATTTAGTTCATTGAATTCTAAACATGGAACATTGAGTGTGAGAGATGGATGTTCTCACAACTTGACTTGATTTAGTTCATTGAATTCTAAACATGGAACATTGAGTGTGAGAGATGGATGTTCTCACAACTTGACTTGATTTAGTTCATTGAATTCTAAACATGGAACATTGAGTGTGAGAGATGGATGTTCTCACAGCTTGACTTGATTTAGTTCATTGAATTCTAAACATGGAACATTGAGTGTGAGAGATGGATGTTCTCACAACTTGACTTGATTTAGTTCATTGAATTCTAAACATGGAACATTGAGTGTGAGAGATGGATGTTCTCACAACTTGACTTGATTTAGTTCATTGAATTCTAAACATGGAACATTGAGTGTGAGAGATGGATGTTCTCACAACTGGACTTGATTTAGTTCATTGAATTCTAAACATGGAACATTGAGTGTGAGAGATGGATGTTCTCACAACTGGACTTGATTTAGTTCATTGAATTCTAAACATGGAACATTGAGTGTGAGAGATGGATGTTCTCACAACTTGACTTGATTTAGTTCATTGAATTCTAAACATGGAACATTGAGTGTGAGAGATGGATGTTCTCACAACTTGACTTGATTTAGTTCATTGAATTCTAAACATGGAACATTGAGTGTGAGAGATGGATGTTCTCACAACTTGATTTAGTTCATTGAATTCTAAACATGGAACATTGAGTGTGAGAGATGGATGTTCTCACAACTTGATTTAGTTTAACTGCGTTGGACACATACTTGTTTTCCTTTTTTATATGCTAGGAAGTGTCAACTTCTCTGTTGTTGTTGATGTTTGCGAATGCCCACAATGAGTAGGTTATTCTTTTGTGCACCCTTAAAAGGGCGTTAAGTGGCGGGTAGCAGTAGCTTTCCTCACATCCCGAGCGTGCTGATGAAGGTGGACCAGGGTGTTCTAGGCAGTTGTGCTATGCTCGGCTTCATCTGCGTGTCACTCATTACTACAGGGATCAAGTCAATCCCTCACCTCGTTAGCCATGAAAACAGCCCGTTTCCAGGAAGGATTACTAGGAAGCCGAGGTGAGAGTTTTGGCCAGTATGTTTTGCCTGACCCTGACTAACATGTCTAATCAGTATATTTTGCCTGACCAGACGTTAGTCTTCCTCCGCAAACTTCCCTGTTGATACTTACTTGTTTTCCTTTTTCTTACTATATATGCTATGAAGTGTCAACTTCTCTGTTGCACAGATTGCACGATTTTGAAAATCATACGCTGGTCCAGAATAGAGGAGTGCATGAGAGGATGGAGCAGGAGTGTGTACAACCAGCGAGCTACAGGAGACATCAGTATCTACACTATCCGTCATTCTGAGAACTGAGCACCTATGTGTCTGCCCGGAGTGCAATGACATCGATTCTTAACAGACCAGAACAGTTTATGTTTTACTTCCTACTTCACTGATAAGTCTAACTTAACTAAACTTTAACTTCATTATACTGGTTTAGAAGGCTCTACAGAGTCTGTATACAACCAGTTTATTCCACTCCACCGATACTAAAAATAACTGATCATCGAATCTATTTTTTAATACATTAACTGATGCTGCCTCCACCACATCCTGCTGCAATGCATTCCAAGCATTCACCACTTTCTAGCTGCCTTATCATGTGCCACTAACAAGACTTACCATTAACAGAAGGTTGCTGGCGTCTCTCCAGCTCCTCAAGTATCTCAGATATGGAAGAGGCTGGGCGCTGTTTGCGAGCGCTGTACATTGGATTGATGTACTCCTTGTCATCGTCAATGAAAGGCTATTGAATATGCAAATCACAAAGTAAATACATGAAAGTTATTACCAAGTATTCTGTCACAATTACTTGAATACTCAAACATTGGCTAAGGAGCTAAAGAACAACAGACACATAGTATTTGTTTTATGAAAACCGTGCAGCACATTAACTTGGAATACTTCTATTCTTCTTCTTCTTCTTCGTTCGTTCTCAATCTCCCACTACCAAACTCTGAAAGGGCTTAAGTAGCAGAATGTATTCCAGAGAACGGAATGCGTTGTGTCATAGTTTACAGCTTGGCTGTGATATTTGCACCTTTCGGTCCAACACATCCAACTTCAGCAAGCATTTTTTGAGTACCGGGTTAGCATTCCCTCTTCGATCCCTTCTCCTTAGCCAGTCTGCCCTGCTGCAGCCTGTTATCCAGGATCACCCCGTGGAGGTGTAGAAGAGTCTTGGCAGCTATGGTTCGCTGACCCTGACGCTAGCAGTCAGCTATGGGTCGCTAACCACTGCAGCTCATGTGCTGCTCAGCATCTTGATCCCAAATACTTGTATTCAAGCATGTTGTTAATGTCTACTGCCAGGTAGTCGAAGGCTATACATAGTAGGTATTTTAAACCTCCTGTGGCTTAATAGGCCTGAGTAAATAATTTGGGTAAATTGTTAACTAGATTTGTTTAAATTTGTCCGAGCAGCAGCCGTTAAGCGTACTCTTTTCTATTTCTATTTCTATTTCTAACTGCCATAGGATTTTTAATGTACTGAACATGGGAGTCCAATCTCACTACTCAGAGATAAGGGGAATTTTTACCAGAAGGTCCACGTAAAAAAATCCAGGACTCTACTGTGATTTAAATCTGCAACCTCCGACATCCGAGGCGGACAACTTACCTCGAGACCACTGAGTCCCCATTAACTTTTAGTTAGTTTTCATTCCACTTGTGCCATTTAGCGTTGTGGGGAGTTTAAGTCATCTATCCTGCGTCAAGTGCGTTGCATCGATCAATGTGAGCCCTTGTTGCTGCACAATTACTCTAATGTCATCTATCCACCTACCTCACGGCCGCCACCTTGCCCTGTAGCCAGATCTACCAGCGTTGTAAGCCATTAGTGGAAGTTAATAAGGGTGCATTCTCATGAGATGACCAAACCAACTTATTTTCTGCCTGGAAATGTATTCGACACAAGACGTAGTGCCGACCATACTTCAAATGTCGTTCCGCATTCTGTCTCTTCTGGCAATACCAATGACCGTCCTCAAACACTTCATTCCACAAGTCGAAATTCTGCTATCACGCGCCCTGGACAAAGACCCTGTTTGGCACTGGTAGCACAGAGTCGACATAAATATACTGTTGATCAGCTGTTGCATTGTTGCAAAACTAATGCTCCGGTGTAGAAGCAGTGGGGACAGCTTCACCGCACACGCTTTCTGACACCTAGTCTCAATTTTCCTGTCGATCCTGCCGTCTGCCCAAAACATACTGCCCAATTAACTTGTATGAAATTAAAACCCATACGCTAGAATGGGCTGACAGCAACCAGCAACTCATAGCTGTCTGCTTGCTTCAGGGCCAGTGGCCCATAACTGACCTAGACCCCTTTTCACCTCCATGTGGTGGCTCTGGAAACAGACTGCAACCATGCAGTCTGGCTTAGAGTTTTTGGATTGAATACGGAAGGCAAATTCTGTCCCAAAAATACAGTGCTCAAATCAGATGTGTTGAGCCAAAAGGTGCAGATATCACAGCCTCACTGTAAACTATGACAACATCAGAAACACCCTTTTCAGGACAAACACTGAAGATGAAGAAGAACAAAAAGAAGAAAAATAATCAAAAAGGAAGAAATAAGAATAAATGTAGTATCACTGCCATGAGGTTGCCAAGGTCTCTTACTGAGGAAGAAACAATAGAGCAATGTCTAAGGTAGAGTGTGTGTGTAGAGCCGACAAGCTCATCATGTAACTTTAACTGCTACACAAATCACTACTGCTAGAAATGGATGACATTGGCTTCCTGCAAGGACCCCCAACAGCAGTGGTGGTCTCATGCTCCTGTTGGAACAAAAAGAGGAAGGACGATGAATGCCAGCAGTTAATCTCAGCTCTCCTGTCCAAAATATATTCTCTCACTAATTTTCTTGTTCTTCTTCTTTGACGTTCATCTTGAAAAGGACGTTGTGTCGCAGTTTACAGCGATATTTATACCTTTCAACTCGAGGCATCCGGTTTCAGATGTCTTTTTTGGATATTGGATTTGCTTTCCTACTGTGATCCCTATTCTTTTTGCCAGATTACACTAGTGCAACTAGTTTCCAGAGCCACAACTTGGAGGCGAAATAGAATCTTGATCAGCTGTGGTTTGCTGACCCAGACGTAAGCATCCAGCTACGAGTCGCTGGCTGCTGTCAGCTCATTCACTGTGCTGCAACTTTGGCCCCTATCAGTTTTGACAAATCACATTTTCACTTACAAAATCTCCTTCGCTACGCCTGTTCCTCAACAGAACAGGTGGCAGAGTATTAGCCTTGGATGCTGTAAACAAATAATAATATTAAAAATGATAAGCACACATTAGAGCGGGGAAGTGTTTCTATCTGCATGTCACTATAAAAAATGATGAACATTATAATTAATGATTTATACTGGTTTAGAAGACTGCAGTCTGTATACAAAAAACTTTTTTAAACTTGTGTAAAAACTTGCTATAGTCTAATTTATCCTTTCTGTTGATTTATCTTATAAATCTGTATTAAATCACCTCAAATTCTTCTCCATTTTAGACTATGGTAGGCCGGTCTTTCCTCATAAATATAATTCTGAATGCTGCATTGAGAGGCTAGAACAGTTTGATATATGCATTAACATTTTTTTACTTTTTCTTCTTCCATGTTTTTTCACTTCTCACCATTATAGATGGCTCCTAGCAGGAAGCCAGGGTTAAAGCACATTTTGCACTATTTCTAAAGTAGTTTGTTTTATATAATGAGGTTAATAGCCCCATGGGCAACTCTCTTTAGTCCCCTACATGTATGGAGTTAGAGCATCCTTTCCTACCAAGCATATATCATCTGGATCCACATATGAGTATAAAAGTGCCCTGCCGGTCAAATCACACAGTGACATTAGCGAGACAAAGGCAGCCGCAATCTTTGACCAACATATTTTGTCTTTCCACAGCTTCCCATATTTTCAGCATTGTCAAGCAGGCAAGCCTGTGGATTTTCTTCCCACCCCAGGTGGAAGAGAAGCCAGAAATGTACTGACATTAATTAATTGAGAGACAGAGGGTGAAAGAGTAACGCACTTAAGCTAATTTAGGATTCATTCAGTTCCCCGCCACCTGTAAGATCATCACAAAGGGGCAGAGGTGCAATGTCTGCATCTCTTCGTCATCCATGAAGATAAATGATAGACGGACAAAAAGAAAAGAACGAGATAAGAATGCATTTCACCCATTAAGATGGGATGGATTGGTGCAGCCCAGAGCATGTACCACTCACCGGTGTGTTTCTGCAGCTACACCTATAGGACTCCACCTGTTCCTCAGCACTTATATCTGGCCTCTCTTCCTGGACCTGCCTGGTTTGTATGACCCCGTCAGGAGTAAAACTCCCGCCGGCATAGCTCCTTTGACCATTGGGCCGCGCAAGCTCTCCAAGGTAGGCTTACGTATGAGAGCGCGTAATAGACAGAAAGAGAGAAACAGGTAAACGACCCAAGGCATGTTTGGACACTAGGTGTAGCGCACAAGACTAAAATCAAGACAAAGTTTCTTACAGTCAACTCAGCCCCTACAGACTAGTCCTGGAAAATGCTGCATTGAAAGATAGAAAGAGCTGACGCAAGTGCCCTGGATCGAGTTACGGGAGGAACCTGTGCCTGGACATCATCTGCCTTGCGCAACATGTAAGTCACTAAATAGACTTCAAAATTGTTTGTAAAGCTGTGGGGACCAGGCAAAGACCTGAAAAGCACAGTCTCCTTTTCTGAACCTCACCGGACTAGAAGCATAGCATCAGTTGATGGACAAAAAAGAAGAAAAAGTGACATTTAACCTTTACTGTGCCACGGCCATGCAAAATTGCAGAGAAAAAACAAATGAGTTACTCAGTTGAAGGCCATTCACTATTGCCAATCGATATTGACGGTAGTATCATGTATAAACGTCTCGGTCATTTCTATAGAAACAGGGCTGAACATGCACGTATTTGAATAATGAAAATGAAGCAACTTATGTCAGCTTGTTTCAAGTGAAAAAATGGTTTGTTTGATGTGAAAGAAAAGTTTTAAACAATTTCTTCTCTTTTCACTTGGATTTGAAGATTATCCTATTATTGTGGGTGATGAAGTTAAGGTGTTGCAACAGATTTTTCTGAGGTAGATCTGTTTAGTTTATTTATGTAGATGTAATAAATACGTTTGTAGTGGAAACTAACAGATATATCAATCTTGTAAAAAAAACACTATCAGTGCTCAGTGGCAATTTCTAGTAGTGATGGGATACCTGCCATACCCAGAAATCGTTAAGTCTAAATATTTGTGCTGTTTTTCAACATTTCCACCTTGATCTTCTTGTATCTCAGAAACTAACACACACACACAACATAAACAATAACGCCAACAAATTCTCTATTAATTTATGTCTCAACACACAAGCAAATCAAGTCTATAGACCGACAAAAAAGTAAAGGTTACAGGCTCTCAAAGTCAGCAACCATGGTTGTTGTTGTTTGTTGTTTGCGAATGCCCCCAATGAGTAGGTTACTCTTATGTGCGCCCTGAAAAGGGCGTTAAGTGACGAGCTGCAGTAGCTTTCCTCACATCCCGAGCGTGCCGATGAAGGTGGACCGGGGTCCTCCAGGCGGTTGTGCTATGCTTGGCTTCAACTGCGTGTCGCTCACTACTACAGAGATTACGTCGAACCTCACCTTGTTAGCCAGACTGTTGTCCTCGACAACAACCCGTTTTCAGGATGACCAATGAGGAGGTCAGGTGAAGGTCTTGGCCAGTATATTTCTCCTGACCCTGACTAACATTCTCTGATCAATGTGTTTTGACTGACCAGACGTTAGCCTCATCGTCCTGTCAGGTGAAGGTCTTGGCCAGTATATTTCTCCTGACCCTGACTAACATTCTCTGATCAATGTGTTTTGCCTGACCAGACGTTAGCCTCATCATCCTGTCAGGTGAAGGTCTTGGCCAGTATATTTCTCCTGACCCTGACTAACATTCTCTGATCAATGTGTTTTGCCTGACCAGACGTTAGCCTCATCATCCCAACAACCATGGTAAAACATGGTGAAAAATAGTACGTAGTAGTAATAAACTTTTGATGTGGTCTCGTAAAATGATGATAAATATATCTAAATAGATCAACGCTGCAGTGGTAATGACGGTTAAAAGCAAATAAAAAAAACATATATGTAATAATTCAGTGACCGCAACAGGAGAAAAACAAAACAATACCTACGTTATGGTCACAAGGCTTTTGCCAGTGACGAAAAAAAAAACAAGTCACAAAAAACAAGACATTATGTAAAATGAGCAGTTTAAGTTCAGTTATACTAGAATATGCCAGGAAAGCATGAGACATGGCATGCCAGTTATGAATTCATGTAGACCAAACATGAAATGACCATTGCACACAGACAAAAACAGACAAAGCATGAACAAATCACAAAAACAAACCATACAGACAAAATATTAAAAGACACACATATACAAAGATATGGGTACACAAATTAATGAATAAACAATAATTAGAAGAGAGAGATATATAAAGAAAGAAAAATGGAAGGGAAAAAAGAGCGAAGTTAGAAAGGAAGCCGTTGCAAACTTATGGAATGTTTTCAAAATAGATCTAAAGCACTTGAAATTGTAAAGGGCATGACCAAAACAAATATGTGCAGAGACACCTAGAAATTCTGGAGCGAATGAGTTAAGAGAGTATGAGACTCCCCAGAAATTCTGGAGTGAATGAGTTAAGAGTAAGAGACCTCGAGAAATACTGGAGCAAATGAGTTAAGAAAGTATGAGACCCCCCAGAAATTCTGGAGCGAATGAGTTAGAGAAATTGTGAGACCCCTCAGAAATTCTGGAGCGAATGAGTTAGAGAAAGTATGAGACCCCCCAGAAATTCTGGAGCGAATGAGTTAAAAAAGTATGAGACCCCCCAGAAATTCTGGAGTGAATGAGTTAAGAAAGTATGAGTCCCCCCATAAATTCTGGAGCGAATGAGTTAAGAAAGTATGAGACCCCCCAGAAATTCTGGAGTGAATGAGTTAAGAAAGTATGAGACCCCCCAGAAATTCTTGAGCGAATGAGTTAAGAAAGTATGAGACCCCCCAGAAATTCTGGAGTGAATGAGTTAAGAAAGTATGAGACCCCCCAGAAATTCTTGAGCGAATGAGTTAGAGAAAGATAAAGGATGGGACTAACCTCTAGGACCCAGTATAGCAGAGATCATGCTGAACTCATCCAACTTGGCCAGGTGGTCCGCTGGCACTGAACCACTGTTGATGCTTTCAGGTGGGCGAGGTCTAGCTGCGGACTGCGGAAGTGTATGGGAGGAGAAGGGAGCTGAGTTTGTATAAGAGGAGGTGTTGTTGTGGTTGAGAGGCCTTTTCAGTTCCATGTCAGCGTCCCCTTCTTTCTTAATCAGGTGGTCGCTGCGTTTCTTTTGCTTCCGCACCAAGATCAGGGCACAGCACAGGCTTATGAAAAGGAAGGCAGCTATCACAGACACCACAATGACTGAAAATAATGAAAAACAAAAACTTTCAAATCACTCTCGCAGCGTAACTACTACATGGGTTAAACCTATATTTTAATTTATTATGGGATGGGAGATGGTCAATGCCAGGATTTTTTATGTCAACAAAATTGTTTTGCGCTTGCCTTATTTTTCTATTTTTCAAGGCGGTGTGCGTTGCACTTCGGTTTTTATTTTGCCCCTGTCGGCTCAGTGCATTTTTATGTAAGGGTCTGCTTTCTCCTTGATTTTCTAAGGGTTTGCTTCCCCGGGGTAACGGCCGATGCTGTGATAGGGAACGAACCTAGCACCTTCTGATTGTGAGCCGTATCACTTAACCACTAGCCCATGCCGTCTCCACAATGCCAGCATTGATAAACAGTGCACAGGACATAAATTTATGGAGACCCATGACAATTTACATGACACATGATGATGAAAACAAAATTGTTTCCAGGTTATTAAAGATTCTTCCTTTAACCTTTACCGTTCTAGCAACATGAGATTATGCTGACTTGGCTCCATTCCACTGGCGTTGCACGCTGCTAGCTCTAAGGTAATCGCTTTATCGTATATAAACTACCTGAATAATGTCATAGACACGGCTGAACATACTACACTTTTGATTGTACAGAGTTCCAACTTCCTTCATATACGGTTAAACAAAAACAATGGCGATTTTAAAGTTTATTTAAGATTTTGGAAAAGATTTCTTCTGTTTATCAATTGAATTTGAAGACTCCCCCATTATTGAAAATGGGGAAGAAGTTTCTGCGATGAATTTTTCTGAGGTAGATCTATTTAGTTTTGTTTATGTAGGTACAATAATTACTTTTATAGTCGAAGTGACAGACATTAACGATTACGGTAAACATCGATAGTAGTATTAGTACGTTTGTTGGCAAATTTTTGTTTCCTAACCAAGGGACACTGCTAGTGGGTGAAGTCTATATATTTGTGCTATTTTTCACAACTATCACTTTCATCTTCTTGTATCACAGTAACTAACATACACACAATAACACAAACAAGTTCTTTATTAATTTATATCTCTAGACACACACAAAAATAAATAATATTTAACAAATTTAAAAAAAAGATTACAAGTTCTCAAAATCAACAACCACATTGTGGTCTGGTGTGCTGAAAAATTATGCAGATGCAGGAAATAGACGTAATTTTGTGATCTGGAAAGCTAAAGGCTAAACAACAAAAGTCCTCTGAAACCCTGAACGTACAGAATCACAATAAACATACTGATTGTCACATCATCGACAGGTGCTGTGTTTGCTGAGAAGATGATGGATTGGGATTGGTTTTGCCAACCACTGGCAATTGTGGTGGTGGCAGACGTCGGCTGTGGGCTGCCCTGGATTGGTGGTGCACTCAAAGTTACAACTCTGATATCACTTTTGTCCCAAGGGGGCATTGTTATTTCCTGTGGAAGATTAAGTGGGCAATGGTCAACATTTACCATATATAATTGCTTATCTTAGTCGACCTGTACTTCTAGAGGGATGGAGGCCCTTATGCATGTTCCAGCTCTGGCGTGAGCTGGAATGAGATTTCCTGCTTAGCGGGCTAGGCTTAAGCAGCTTATTATTCCGCTTTGTTGGAACAAGTGCTGCAGAGGGCGGTTAACCAATGTGGGAGTCCATCTTAATAGACTCAAACATCTGCCAAAGACGGATGTGTTGGACCGAATTGGTGTAAATATTGCAGTCAAGCTGTAAACTAGCGACACAATGCATTCTATTCTCCGGACTGCATCCTGCAACTTGTAAAGCCCTGTTCAGGGCTTGGTAGCAGGAGATTGAGAACCAACGCAGAAGAAGACTCAAACACTACAGTAAAGTAGACCCGCAGCCTGTTAGGCGCCAACTATACTGCTCTTAACACACCACCTAACTGTGGCCAGTGTTATGGCATGTCAAACAGTTAGTTGCCTCTTACGACATGATCTTTGTGAGGCAGTGGTGCTATTCTTGTCTGTGTCATACACAAAGACCCCGGCGGACCACTCAGTCCACTTAGTTTTTCGTATGCTACACAAAATTAACATGAAGAAAACCGAGGCTTTTAAAATCAACATCTTAATCAGAGCTCTAGCCATCTTGGAGGTGAGATCCAGCCATCTTGTAGTTGAGACACTGGGAGAGACGGATACCTTAAGATATTTATATATAATAAATTAAGATTGTTTAATTACAATGTCAAGTCAGTACTTCTGTACACAGCAGAAACTTGGAAAATGACAAACACAATACAGAGGAAACACCAGTCGTTCGTCAATAAATGTCTTTTTTTTTTGGTTTTTGCGTTCGCCTTATTTCTCAATTCCCCAAGGCGGAGTGCGTTGCACTATGTTTTTATCTTGCGCCTGTCTGACCGGTGCATCCGACTTCGGCAAGCATTTTATGTAAAGGTCTGCTTCCTTCTGCATTTTCTAAGGGTTTGATTCCCTGGGGTAACGGCCGGTGCTGTTATGGGGAGCAAACCCAGCACTTTTGTGTTGTGAGCTGTGTCATTTAACCACTAGCCCACCCCGTCCTCAACAATTAATGTCTAGGGGTGGTTAATGGGAATAGGCTAGCAAGACATGGTGAGGAACAAAGACCTATGGGAAAGGAGCTAACAACAACCAGCAGAGCCACAGATCAAATGTAGGAAATATGGTTGGATAGGACACAAGCTGCGGAAGACACAGCCAAACGTGGCCAGACAGGCCTTGACATAGAATCCACAGGGGAAGAGAGGTAGACCAAGAGACGCCTGAAGAAGAGACTGAAAGTGAACTTCAGCCCCTGGAAATCAACTGGAGAGGGGCAGAAAATACAGCTCAAGATCAAACTTGGTGGAGGAGAGGGTTGTCAATGGTAACCGGCATTGATTGAGTTACGTAGAACTGGTATCCCTACACTTTGGACAAACCCATAAGGGCTCAATCTCAATCAGCAATTGGCATGGATACTAATGATACTTGCAGCTTACTGGTTGAACAAACTACTGCATATTCTTAGATGCTAAACTCCCCCCCTGCTGAACTGACATTTGATGTCCGACCCCTTTAATCAGTGGATCTTCAATTAATTGAGGACAGTGTCAAACATCAGACAGGCATTCTTTCAAAATGATTTGAACGATTCCAGCTTGCTATATTACAAATTGTCATTTGTCTGTCACCTTGCGGTAGGATTATGAACTATGGCATGCTCTTCCTAAACTTGAAGATCTGTTTGACTGTATTTCTTAACTTAACTTAACTTAACATCTTTATACTGGTTTAGAAGACTCTGCAGTCTGTATGCAGTCAGTTGAAAAAAACTATGTGTATCCAATTTATTCTTGAATGCATTAATTGACCCTACCTCGACTATTTCCTGTGGTATGCATTCCAAGTATTCACCCTTCCCTGGACTACAAAAATATTTCCTTGTATCTAATCTGAACCTTTCTTTAAATAATTTGTAGCTATGCCCTCTTGCTCTTGTAGGGGGTTGTATTTTGAAAAACTTGTTTAAGTCTAATTTATCTTTCTGTTGATTGCCTTATAAACCTGTATTGTCACCTCGAATTCTTCTCTTTTCTAGACACTGTAAGCCAGTTTCTCTGAGTCTTTCCTCTAACTGTAATTCTTGAATTCCACTATCAGTTTTGTCGCTCTTCTTTGTATCCTATCCAGTATGTTTATATCCCCTCTATGATAAAGACTCCGCATCAGAAGACAGCAATCTATGTCTAACTAATGCTTTATACAGTTTGACAATCACATCCTTGCTCCTATGTTTAATATTTATTTTTATCATACCTAACTTTGCATAATCCTTTTTCACTGCTACCTGGACTTGCACACTCACTTTACCTGTATGATCTATTATAACCACTAGATCTCTTTTCTTTTCTATTGGCAATCATCTATTGCAGCACCATCATCTAACTGGCAGCCTTTGAGTGGTTTGAGTACTGACAACTGATCAGATTAATCAAGAAATTGAAACTCACCATGAAAGTACCTGGAGTTGCCTTTGACTCTGATGGGGCGACTGTTGTAATGGGAACATCTTCAATCCTTGTGGAGCAGCTACGAGTTAAATCTCCTAGAACAACTATGTCTGGGATGTTCAAGTACAGATCACGTAAAGTGTGGATTGTTATCATACTTCCGTCCTTAGGGATGTAGGCAATGTCTGTCAGGATAAACATTAACATACATATAAGCTTCCGGCCAGTGGAAATATTACAGAAGAGGCTTTCCTAACAGGGAAGTCATACACAAACCTCAGAGCAGAATCAATGGCCCTCTGTGAGCACTGAGAATACTTGAGACAGAAAGGCAACTACCAACAAAAATAGTTATCTTCACCTACTGAAGATTTCTAATAGAGACAATACAGAAAACAAACAGTGAACCGCTGTTATCAGAAATCAGAGCAGAACTAAAATGGCTCCAATGGCTACCATCCCACTGCGGAATCATAGAAAATGAGAGAGCTGACACTCTAGCAAAAGATGGCAGTACACAGGCACAATAGGATAGAGAACTGGTCATTGCAGACTACTAGAACCTCTATACCAACTAAAGATCTCACACATCGATGAATGTACAGGGGGTCAGAATCCAGAGCACATTCTACAGGAATGCCCACTCAATAGGGAAACGAGATGCCAGACCTGGAAGAGGGTGTGGAGCTGAGACAAAAGTTGTAGGCCAGCCGCTCCGACCTGGTGAAGACTACAGACTTCATCATGGCGACTGGCCTGCAGATATAGCATGATCAAAGTGGGGCAGCCGCTCTGTCCTGGTGAAGACTACAGACTACATCAAGGCGACTGGCCTGCAGATATAGCATGATCAAAGTGGGCCAGCCGCTCCAACCTGGTGAAGACTACAGACTTCATCATGGCCACTGGCCTGCAGATTTAGCATGATCAAAGATTCTGAGTGCAAAGACAAAGAAGCTTCTGGCTATGTTGAAATTCTAATAAATAAATATCAGGTCAGCTCAGGTCAGGTCATCCCGTGACCAGTGAGATCATTGGGGTACACATGAAGACATCCTCACAACCCCACGCAACCATTCTCTGTCACCGGTCGCTCCCTATGCCTCTTCCGGTTGGAGATTTGTCCATTCTTTTATGTTGTCCTCCCACCTCTTTTTGGGACGGCCTCTTCATCGTCTGCCTTGCATCTTTCCATGCAGGACCGTATTTGCAAGACCATTTGATATCAATATGTGACCGTAAGAAGAGTGTGTCCTTCTTTTCAGTTGCCAAGAGGACTTTAAAAGGCCCTATTGCTGTTGTAATTCTATCTCACATTTCCTCATTTGTACGTGACATTTAAAAGTCTGCAGAAATCATCTCATTTCCAAGGCCTGTATCCTTCACTGAAGGTATACAAGATTTCTATGACAAATTATCAGACCCATTTACAATTAAAATTGAAATCAGACAGGGATGTCTACTATCTCCAACAATCCTCGGCATGGTTATGGACTGGGTGATATACCAGTTGTTTGCAGAGCAAACAGGATAGGACAACTGTTTCCTCACCATGCAAAAACCATTGATATAAAACTGCATCGTAAATGACTGGAATCAGGTTTTCCTTAAAGCTGGTAAGGCAAAGGCTGCTGTCCATCGTAGATGATGATGGCATAATTTATTTTGCTAGCGCTATTTTTAGTAAGGATTAACTGCGCTACTTTTTATTCTCACTCTTTCGTCTCGTGCCGCCCGACCCCAGTGGAAAGTCAAGGGCAAGACGACTACGAGATGCAGGGGACTCCGCACCAAGCACCCGTGAAAAAGACGGAGTCCGGAGTCGAACCTACCACCTGATCACCAGGCCGACGGCTTAACCACTTCGTCACGGAATGGTAATGGGAACCAAATGCAGTGTTGGATCTATGCTTCACAAAACAACTGAAATCAGACTTTCCTAAAAGATGGTTAGAGGAGCAAAATGCAGTGTTGGATCTATGCTCCAACAAATGACCGAGATCAGACTTTTCTAAAAGCTGGTTCATACATATCATCAACAGAATGGTTTGTGAGCTGGCAAATGTAGTTTAATGTAGATAAATGCACAGTCATCCACATGGATAAATCCAACATGGAACATAATTACAGAATGGGCGAGAACAATATTAGAATGATAGAAAAGGAAAGGGAACTTGGGGTAAAGTGAGCAAGTCCAGGTAGCAGTGAAAAAGGCAAACGCAATGTTATAAAAATAAATATTAAACACAAGAGCAAGGAAGTGATTGTCAAACTGTATAAAGCATTAGTTAGACCTAGATTGGAGTACTGTGTACAGGTGTGGAGTCCTTATCGCAGAGGAGATATAAAATGCTGGAATGCTAGAAAGAATACAAAGAAGAGCGACAAAGCTGATAGTGGGGTTCCATAATTAGTTATGAGGAAAGATTCAGAAAAACAGGCCTATAGTGCCTAGGAAAGAGAAGAATTTGAGGCGACTTAAAACAAGTTTATAAGATAATCAAGGAATGGATAAATTAGACAAACAAGTTTTTCAAAATACAACCACCTACAAGAACAAGAGGGCATAGCTACAAATTAACTAAAGAAAGGTCCAGTATAGATATTAGGAAATATTTGTTTAGTCAGAGAGTGGTAAATGCTTGGAATGCATTGTTATTATGGGAAGTAGTGGAAGCAAGGACAATTGATACATTTAAGAATAGATTGGATGTGCATAGCTTTTAGAGCAAGGAAATGTCAATGAAACTGGATGTGTAAAGACGTTAAGTTAAGTGAGTCTGGAGACTAGTGTTGAAGTCTTCTGATCACGTCACAGCACTATCCTTTGTTCCCAGCAGATCTCTTCAGCTCAGTAGTATAAGTCTACACACTGATGTTCTTGCAAGCCTGGGTGATGTAAATGTTTTTTAGATGTCTTCTTCGTTTTCCCCTTCTTCTTTCCCCACTGAATCAAGTATTTTCAATCTCTCGTGCTATGATCAAGCTAAGACAATCTACCTTTATGTATACTTGGTTGTCTATGTGACCCTATATCTTTGAGCCCTTGTTCCATTTAACCTTTTTTCTGTCCAGTTCACTCTTTGCATCCTGCGATAGCATCATAACTTCAACAGACGTAGTGATGGATGAAGTTAAGTTAAGAACAGTAGATGTGAGGAAAATAATAACACAATGGGCATTTGATTAACATCTAGATGATTTTGATTGTTCTGATATGTGTCTGCTGCTGGATAAACAACCAGACATACATAGAAAGATAGAGGAACTACAAGTAGAAGCAGATAGGGTAGGATTGTAGATCAATGGAACAAAATGAAAGAATTGAAAACAAACTAGTAAAACTCTACAATATGAAAGAAACAACAACAACAGTTTAACAATCAAAGTTCTCCTCCTTACCACACACCTCCCTATTGCACTCTTACCCTGTTCAACCCCCCCCCGTAATTACGCTTGTTGGTTTTTGGCGTTGCATGGTCAAATAGTTTCGATACCTGCCAGCTGACAAGGAGGGCAGCGGATCGAATTCTCGGCAAGCTATATGTTGTTTTTCTGTTGGGGGTGAAATAAACAAACAATGCCAGCACATGACGTAGCGACAGCAGTGGCAAAGCGACCTGTAGTCCTCTGCTTAAAAACCCCTCGACTACCCAAGCAATTAGAATTTAGTCGTATGACAGTTTTGGCTGTTGGCTAAGGTTGAAGAGCAATCCGCGAGTGCCTAGATATCCATAGGTGCCTGGGATTCCTTTCCTCTGGATGGAAGTATCTTCTTCTTTGTTGTTTGTTCTCAAACTGCCGCTATCAAGCCCTGAACGTTCTCAAACTCCCGCTACCAAGCCCTGAACGTTCTCAAACTCCCACTGCCAAGCCCTGATGGTTCTCAAACTCCTGCTACCAGGACCTGAAAATGGCTTTGCAAGTAATAATAATAATAATAATAATAATAATAATGTTCGCTTAGGCCTCTGAGGCATCGGTCGGCCACATCCATGACCCACAGCTGTGGCGTGGTTCCAGGCCTCATTCTGGACGTAGGAGGAGGTTGATATCTGCTGGAGCTATACTGAGCGGGGACGGCCTCTTCTCCGCCTCCAACCGGTCGGGGAAGACTTTTGGCACTGAGGAACAACTTGTGTAGTATCTTGTGGACCAGCCGTACAACATGACCGAATAAAGAAACTTGCCGCTAGAAGGCCTTCAGTCTCGAAATGTCATGTTTCAGCAATGCCCATGTTTCGGAGCCGTAAAGTAGGACTAGGACCACGCAGAACGGGTAGATGCGGATTTTTTGTCCCAAGGGAGATCTTGCCATTACTCCATACACAAGTGACACTTTGCAAAAGTCATGACGTAATCCGGAGAACGGAATGCATTGTGTCATAGTTTACAGCTTGACTGTGATAGTTGCATCTTTTGGTCCGACACATTCGACTTTAGCATGCATTTTTGGGTACTGGGATAGCCTTCCCTCTTCAATACCTTCTCCTTAGCCAGTCTGCTCTAAAGCAGCCTGATATCCATGATCACCACATAGAGGTGGAGATGGGTCTTGGCAGCTCTGGTTCGCTGGCCCTGATGCTAGCAGTCAGCTTTGGGATGCCTCACCACTACAACTCCTGTACTGCTCAGTATCTTGATCTAAATGGAGGTATTAATTTACCTATTCTCTAGGAGAATCAGTCTCTTTCTTTGCCATTACAGAGAAGAACATGCATACAGACATTACTCTCTCTTTAATGTACACACCCACACACACAGACACAGTGAGAGAGAGAGAGAGAGAGAGAGAGAGAGAGAGAGAGAGAGAGAGAGAGAGAGAGAGAGAGAGAGAGAGAGAGACACACACAGAGTGAGAAAGACAAAGTCTGACTTTGATTAACTTTCCATAGACGTCTCCCTCAAATTGACTACAGCTTTCAAAGGCTTACTAGATATGCAGCCTGAAAAGTTAGCAACATTTTCACAGTCTTGAGCTCCAGCGATGCATCCCCCAACATAGATTGAGTCAATGCTGTTCAAGGGGTAGTCAGGGTAGTTGATATTGGCTTCCTTAGCTGCATCTACCTGGATAACAATGACAAGAATATGCTTCATCTACCTGGATAACAAGGACAAGAATATGCTTCATCTACCTGGATAACAAGGACAAGAATATGCTTCATCTACCTGGATAACAAGGACAAGAATATGCTTCATCTACCTGGATAACAAGGACAAGAATATGCTTCATCTACCTGGATAACAAGGACAAGAATATGCTTCATCTACCTGGATAACAAGGACAAGAATATGCTTCATCTACCTGGATAACAAGGACAAGAATATGCTTCATCTACCTGGATAACAAGGACAAGAATATGCTTCATCTACCTGGATAACAAGGACAAGAATATGCTTCATCTACCTGGATAACAAGGACAAGAATATGCTTCATCTACCTGGATAACAAGGACAAGAATATGCTTCATCTACCTGGATAACAAGGACAAGAATATATTTCCATACTCTAAGCAGGATAGACCTGGATAACGATGACAAGAATATATCACCACACTGTAAGCTGGATCTACCTGGATAACGATGACAAGAATATATCACCACACTGTAAGCTGGATCTACCTGGATAACAAGGACAAGAATATATCACCACACTGTATGACAGTGCCCCAGATGATAATATGTATACAATACAAAGAGCTGAAGTAGGGCGGGTGGGGGTGGGAGCTTGCGAAGGTGAGAGAGAGAGAGAGACATTATACACAACTGTATAGAGTAGGCCAAAACACTGCATATAAATGTATATTTTTCAATTAATTTACAGCACATAAGTGTAATTATAAAACATACAGGCTCCTGAATTATTAAACATATGAGATAAACAAATCAGTGATTAAGATTTCATTTGTGAAAATTGGTAATCCCAGCAAATTACTCAATGTCTGCCTACCTTTTTTATAGTAAATCTACAATTTTCTAACACTGCAAGAAAGATATAATCGATGAAGACTTGAAGCACACATGTCTTCTTCGGGAACCTCACTGGGCTAGAAGCATAGCATCAATTGATCGATGAAGTAGATGAAATGTGAGGTGACAATGCTGGTCCACAGGACAGGGATCATCATCATGTAGTAGCATGTCCTTTACAGAACATCGCTTTCACAACAGCTGATCTGTAAGACTCTCGATCTCTAACCAGAACTCCCACCTCTGTTGTTGTCATCTTCAGGACCTCTGTGATGTCTTGTGTCCATCTTCTCCTTGGCCTGCCTCAGGCACCATACCCTCCAGTATCATTCTATCTAGGCCACTATGACGTTTCTTCTTCTTCTTCTTCTTCTTCGTACGCAGTCAGACAGTAACCATTATTTTTTTGAAAAAAGCGGTGGTCATCCTGAGGCTGTCGCCACTGCCATTGAGCTTGTCTTGCAGTTCCACTGGTGATGGCCACATCTGCTCTCTCTGATCCTCGTATGTCGGGCAGTTCTGCAGCAGATGTTCAGCGGTCATTTTACCGGTACCGCACGGGCATTCGTCGGTACCACCTATCTTCAATTTGTTGAATAGGTGGTACCTCAGTCTATTGTGACCAGTGCGAAGTCTGAAGACAACGACCTGCTCTCTTCGGTTCAACTGGTAATAGGCATCGTTTTTGGTGTAACCAGTATGTTCGGTTTCCCATTTGGTCATGTATCTGGCTTTGATAAGCCGTTTTGACTCTTCGTACGTCATACTAGTATCTGTTTGTGATAGTCTTGCACCTTCTTTTGCCAGTCTGTCTGCCTCCTCGTTGCCTTGGATGTTGCAGTGTGATGGGACCCACTGTACCACTACCCTTTTTGGTGCGGACTGCTGGCACAGTTGGCAGAGTGCTGCTCTTAAGTCATTAAGCTCAGTGTTTTTCTGGCTTTTTAGTGTTGTGACTACGGCGAGAGCATCTGTAAGCAGGACTATATGGCTTTCATTTTCATTGTGTGTCACCATTTCTTCCACTGCCGCCCTCAGTGCCTCTGCCTCCGCTCTGAAATTGCTTGTGTACTTACCAGTAGCGAATGACAGTGTTATTTGTCTGCCATTTGGTAGGTTCAGGAATGCTCCTGCCCCTCCGTTCTGTGTAGTCTTTGTTACAGAACCGTCGGTGTATGCATGGGTCCAGTCCATGCTTGGGTAGCTTTTCGATATAAAGCTTAGGGTAGTATCTCTCCTTTCTTTTTCAGTCTGGCAGTTTTTGTTTACAATACCTGGTATATTTTCTACCACCTCTGGAAATATATCCTGCCTCCAGGTAGGTTTTCGTACAGTAGTGATGGGTTTTGGTGTTGTTAGTGCGTTTATGGGATCTTCGTGCATCTTTGCTTTGGATATTTCTGCAAAGTTTCTCCGCTTTAGACTATGACGTTTGATATGGCCAAAATATTTTTGCTTACTGGACAAGATATTGTTTACTAACCAATGTTCCTCGATATCTAGTTCTTGTAGGATATCTGCATTTTTCCTTTTCGCTGTCCACGGTATTTTGAGTGCCCTTCTGTAGCATTTTAGTTCAAAAGATTCAATCTTTTTCTTAAGTGTTTGTGTGGTGGTGCAGATTCCGTGGCGAAGTGGTTAAGCTGTCGGCCTCGTGATCGGGTGGTGTGGGTTCGACTCCGGACTCCGCCGTCTTATTCACGGGTGCTTGATGCATCTCGTAGTCGCCCCCTAATTGTTTTGTCCTTGACTTGCCACTGGGGTCGGGCGGCACGAGATGAGAGAGTGAGGATAAAAAGTAGCGCAGTTAATCCTTACTAAAAATAGCATTAGCAAAATAAATTATGCCATCATCGTCTACGATGGACGGCGGCCTTTGGCTTGTGTGGTGGTCCACGTTTCACATCCGTACGTTGCCACCGAAAGATGCAAGCTCACTAGAATATTATGTTCGTCATTTTATTAGATTTCTGCCATAATTTTATCATTTTATTCAATCTCTTCATCGCCATAGCCATTCTCCATCTGACTTCCTTCAGGCAATCTCCAGTGTTACTTATAATTGAGCCGAGGTACTCAAAACTTGTGACTTTCTCAATTTCCTGTTGATCTAGAACAGCTTTAGGTTTTGTTTTTGTCTTGTCTGTGCTCATTATTTTGGTTTTACTTATATTTAAGTACAGATTTTGGTCTTCGTTGTGTTGATTTACTGATAGGATCATGTGTTCCAGCTCTTTGAAAGAACAACTGTGTCATCTGCATATCTGAGCTCTGGTATCTCGTTCCCACCGAAAACAGGGCTATATGAAGAAAATGTCTGGATTTAAATTACTAGTTTCAATATTTTCCATTTTAAAAATATGGAGAAAAAAAAATTAAACAAAAGAACATTAAGATTTGCTAGTATATTAAAATATGATGAAGCCAAGCATAGCACAACTGCCTGGAGGATCCCAGTCCACTATCATCAACATGCTCGGGATGTGAGGAAAGCTATGTCAACCTGCCACTTAATGTCCTTTTCAGGGCACACAAAAGAGTAACCTACTCATTGTGGGCATTCGCAAACAACAACAATAGGGCTCAAGCTTGACACTGATAACATAATGTAGGTATGATCAGCGTGTTTATCATGTCTGTTTAGCGGACATAGTGACACTTGGATGTTTCAGTATCGTGCCAGCTGGTAGTGCACCTAGTTTAAAATGAGGAGGGAGATCGACATGATCCCCGCGGCAGTGAACTATACACAGATGAGGGGAGGAAGACTAACGTCTGGTCAGACAAAATATACTGATCAGACATGTTAGTCAGGGTCAGGCAAAATATACTAGCCGAGACCCTCTCCTCAGCTTCCTCGTAGCCTTATCTGGAAATGGACTGTTTTCATGGCAGCCTGGCTAACAAGGTGAGAGATCGATGTGATTGCCGTAGTAGTGAGCGACATGCAGATGAAGCCAAGCATGGCACAGCCACCTGGAGGACCCAGTCCACCTTCACCAGCATGCTCGGGATGTGAGGAAAGCTATTGCAACCTGCCACTTAATGTCCTTTTCAGGGCGCACAAAAGAGTAAACCTGCTCATTGTGGGCATTGAAAACAACAACATACAGATAAAGCCAAGTATAGCACAACCACCTGGATGACTCAGGTCCACCTTTATCAACACACTGAAGATGTATGAAAGCTACTGCAACCTGCTACTTAACACCATTTTCAAGGCACACAAAAGAGTAATCTTACTCATTGTGGGCATTCAACAACAATCCCTCTGTCCAGTCTGCCCCATCACCAATAAAGACATTTCCCAAGTATGTAGACTCCTGAACCCTCTTTAGGGTTTTGCCAGCAGTGTAATCATCTTTCCACTTCTCTTAAACTGTATGACACACTGCCCATTTTCCTTTTAAACTTAACCTTTACTAATATACATACAAATTGGGCACAATTTCCTCTGCCCCTGCATTATTTTTCATGACGTCTCGTCGTTTAACTATGGTTGCTATTTTGAGAGCCTGTAACATATTATTTATTTGCTATCAATGTAATTTCTGCATTTTATGAGCAGGCTACCGTAGCTTTATTCTTCTCTTTTATTTAAAAAAAAAATTAACAGTCTGCAGGTGGCCAGCGAGCCAGATTTAGTGAAATTTGGAAAAGCTCTCAGGGATCGGATGCTGTCCATAAACATTACCTGACTTAGACTCTTACAATCAAAATACGTTTTATTATGGCCAAAAAGTAATAAGTATTTGCTTCTAAATGTGTATGAACAATTATATACTTACTATAACATTTCCGTAAGGGTCTAGTGGCTTGACCTGGAAGAAACATAGATTCAAATATAAGACAGAGATTCGTATAATATTGAGCCGTATTAATGAAACAAAGAAGAAATGGCAGGAAAAGCTAGGCAGACTAACAGAGTATGTATTTAATGTTTGAAGCCATGTTTTAGCCTGCTCAGAGTGACATATCTCGCAATCCAGATATCAAAGCCAAAAATGAGCTCCTCCAATCAGTAGACAGCTTGCCTTACCTTGACAGTACTCGCTCCAGGGAAACTATTATTGACACTGAGGTCAGCAACAGAATCTCCAAGACCAGTGCTATCTTTCGGAAGCTGCGCAAAAGCATGTGGCATCAATGGGGTCTTAGCCTTGATATGAAATTCTAAGTCTACTGTGTTGTAGTGCTCACCGCCATTTTGTATGCAGAGACATGGACTATGTACAGCAGAATTGCTAGAAAAATAGACCACTTCCACTCAAACTGTCTCTGTAGATTGTTGAGAATAAAATGATAGGATACAGTACCAGGCACCAAAATCTTCACTAAGGCCAAAATTCAGAGCATACACATACTATTGCAGAATACCCAAATCATATAGGCCAGTCATGTTGTGCAAATGCCAGAAAACTGCATCCTCAAACCACTAATGCTAGTGACACATAAAATTCACATAAGTATATAAAAATACATATATAAACAGTATATAAATTATAATGCAAAATATAAACATTTTATTTGAAAAATTTATTGTTTTATATCAATAACATTTTTTTTAAAAGTGTATATATTATGCCAAAGTATTTTTAAAAAACTAATAGATAAAAAGTATTTTTATTTCAATATTTGAAAAATAAAAAAAATAAAACTACACAAAAACATACACATAAAGCGGAAAGAGGGCCTGAACATGGACGGTGTACAGAAGAATTGTAATGATATTTAGGCTCAACAGATTCAAGGCCAAAGACTGACAATGAAAAAGGTGGCTTGCGGAAATATCTGAGGCGATGAGGCACACCATAGAGCTCGTTCTAGAGATCTTTTCATAACATGATGCTGAAATGCGAAACGGGAAAAGCAAAAAGGAGAAGAAGCAGCGTGCAGTTTTGAACATTGGCAACCATGCCAGATTCTGTTGACATTGGCAACCATGCCAGATTCTGTTGTAATTACTTTCCAAGCTGCAAAATTGAGCTAAATTACTAAGCTCTGATCCTGCATTCTATAAAGGAATCATCACGCCCTGTATGTAGCTATCTCCCAACTTTCATTCCCAGTGTCTAAGTAATACTGGAACATCATCCATGTATCTAAACAGGCAATTGTCAGGGTTAGGATAAGAACCCCTGTTGTCTGCTGGGTATTTAACATTGTGCAGAAGGAAATCTGTTGTGTTGAGACACTCTTGTGCAGCTACCTAATCCTTGAGTGTTAGCCAAGCAATCAAGAACTCAAAGATTGCTCATCCATGGCATTGTTTAACCCTGGATGTCAAACACACCTTAAGCATTCCAAAAATTTGGTATAAAATAATAAAATGAAAGCCTTTGACTGTGTCATCATCATCAAGTGCCATGTCAAATGGTATTAATGATCTCTCCTCATGTAGGTTCACCTTGACGTGTTTGGAGAGCTTGTGTGCCCCAATGATCTCTGTAGCTATGCTGGTGGGAGTTTTGCTCCTAGCAGGGTCACCCAAGCTGGACAGGTCCTGCACCAATTCATTCCCATGAATCCTTGATTTTGTCCTCTATCCATCCATTTGAAGGCCACAACAAAGGCCAAACCACTGCTGTCTTGAGGAAGTTCCAGAAAGAACAAAGACTAATCAACAAAGCTTGAATATAAATGTGGGCAGGCAGAGCACATAAGCCTGGTACAGCAATCTGCCTATGGAAGGAGGCATCCAGAAGGAAAACCTCAACCGTCAAAGTCGGAAGATGTAGGCCCAAGTGGCACGGGAGTAGAAAACGGACATCTACACAATACAACGGATGCCATATAACAAACACTAGACCGTTATGGTGTCGTCAGTATTGGACGTGGCCAGGTAGGGACGAGCTGGGATACCCGCCTAAAAGGAGTCTGTCAAATGCTACTAGAGCACAGGGAAGCGACTATGCTCAAAAAGCTGTGGGGGACCGGCGAAGACCAGAAATGCAGTCTCCTTTGTGAACCTCACCAGACTAGAAGCATAGCATCAGTTGATCGAAGAAGGAGGAGAAGAAGATATATTGATGATGCAATTTCCTTCAAAATCAGAAATACTTCCCCCTCACATCATTCTATATATTTTTGTCTGCCTTCCTCAGCCTCTTTTCCTCGATCTTTGTAGTTGTCACAAGGTTTTCTATGCTTCCCTTCCTGAGTATGTGTTCAATAATCCTTGTCTGCTTTCTTTTTTCTTTTCATTCCAGTGATCTTTTAGCCTGTTGAACCTGTGACATCTATAATTTGGTGTGTGTAAATCCGCTATTCCTCGAGTCACCCATGATTTGGTGTGATGGGTGGACCATTATTCTAAGGCGTAATTCGGGCTGTAGTGATTGGACTTTGGCCATAATATTGTGATGTCTACACAGTACACACATTTCATGCGATTTTTTGTGTGGTTTTTTGTTGTTGTTTGCGTTCACTTTATTTCTCTATTCTCCAAGGTTTGCACTATGTTTTTATTTTGCGTCTGTCAGCCCATGCATCTGATTTCAGCATGCATTTTATGTAAGGATGTGCTTCCTCCTGCATTTTCTAAGTGTTTACTTCCCCGAGGTAATGGCTGGTGCTGTGATAAGGAGCGAATCCAGCACTTTCGGTTTGTGAGCCGTATCACTTAACCACTAGCTCACACCGTCTCCATTTCTGGAGATAACAAATATGGCGACATCCTCAAACTTCAGAATCTTTTAAATGATTTTCGTGATGGAAAGTAATTTTGAAAATTTAGAAAATGGCCATTCGAAGAGGCTAACGACAGAACAAGCGGTTGAAAGTATTCTCTAGGACTTGGAAGCCAATAAATTGGATTTAGAAGTGATTATTCTAAAAAAAAAGTGATTATTTGAATAACAACATGTGTGATTTGGATTGTTATCAAGCTACAACTGTTCCTGTCCCTCAGAAGGTCAGACTACTGTCCGGGGGTGTATTCCACATAATGTTTCAAGTAAATTTGATACACGATGGTCTTCAATAAATATATTCTACAATCTACTGGCACAGCAAGTAGGAACGTTAGAGATGATCAGGTCGGACAATTTGAGATAGAACATTGAAATTAGAGCACAGAGTTTTGTCAGAATAAATAGCTTTCCTCAGATGTCTACCTCGTGCGTATTTTCTCAGGAGCACAAGAAAATGTGACTTTTTGGACTGAGCGAACAGGATTCTTCTTCGTTCGCTCTCAATCTCCCGCTACCAAACCCTGAAAGGGCTTAAGTAGCAGAATGTAGTCCAGAGAACGGAATGCGTTGTGTCGTAGTTTACAGCTTGATTGCGATATTTACACCTTTCGGTCCAACACATCCGACTTCAGCAAGCATTTTTTGAGTACCGGGTTAGCATTCCCTCTTCGATCCCTTCTCCTTAGCCAGTCTGCCCTGCTGCAGCCTGTTATCCTTGGCAACTCTGGTTCACTTGCCCTGATGCTAGCAGTCAGCTATGGGTCGCTGACCACTGCAGCTCATGCGCTGCTCAGCATTTTGTGATCCTGACCAGGATTCAAAGGGTTAATACTGTTTACCTGTAATTTAGGTAAAATATACTGATCAGACATGTTAGTCAGGGTCAGGCAAAACATACTGGCCAAAACCCTCAACTCGGCTTCCTAGCAGCCCTCCCTGGAAATGGCTGTTTTCATGGCAGCCTGGCTAACGACGTGTGGGATCATGTGACCACCGTAGTAGTGAGTAACACGCAGATGAAGCCAAGCATAGCATAACCGCCTGGAAAACTTTGGCCCACCTTCATCAGCGCGCTCGGGATGGGAGAAAAGCTACTACAACCCGCCACTTAACGTTCTTTTCAGAGCGCACAAAAGAGTAACCTCATTGTGGGCATTCGCAAACAACAACCTGTAATTTATTTTCATTAGATGTCTTAACCAAGGAATTCATTCTCAGGAACTACTTTTCTGTTATAATAATGATAATAAACCCATCAAACCAATTGACAGAGCAAAGGCCCAGTACATTGTTTGTATTTACTCTATCCAACTTAAAAGAAATCCGGGATCCACTTGTTTGTAGTGTGGCTTTATTGGTAATGTTTTTCCTGAAGTGAGATTGCAAGTCACATCACTTTACCTGATCACCTATGTCAACCTTCCAAGGAAGGGAACCATCATCACTGGGACTTTTAGGCGAGACAGTTGAGAGGTAATCAGCTCGACATTTCCAGTGACGTGTATTTATTTATTGTCCAGGACTCACATTTATAAAATAATATTGGTTCTCCAATACATTTCAAGAAGGGAGCCGTGTAGCGCAGTTGTTGGTTAGCATGCTGGCTTCGCATGAGTGGTCCTGCGTTCATTCCCCAGTTGAGGCGGAAATGTTTTTTCAGACCTCAACGGCTTCTGGGTCGACTCAGCCTTAAATGGGTACCGGTTCAGTCCAGGAAGTAAAGGTGGCCGGTATGATGCTCACCACATCATCCACTAAGGCCATGGATTACAAAAATAATATGGGTCTAATACCATATTTCCTATGCGCTGCATGGCATGACCTTTACTTTTAATGCATTTCACGACTACGCTTTATCGACTTTCAGGGACTTGATTGTTTGTACATACCTTAGTTTAGTTAAGTCGAAGAATCAACATCATTGCACACAGTTTAACCAATAAGTGTTCTGTTCTTCTCCATATTATTGGATAATCTCTGCACAATGCACAAACTTTGTAGCATTGACGAGAAACTTATAATTGGGTAGATTTTTAACATAATTCTGTATTTTGCTCGGTCATCGTACGGTTAAGCCTACTCTTTTCGTTTTCCAACTGCAGAGAGATTTTTAACATATATTATTTTCTTGAAGCCTGCTTCAGCTAGTGTCATTTGTGCAACTCTGTTTTTGATTTCTGTTGACCGTATAATGACGTAAATATATAAATATAGTGACAGGAACCAAGAAGGCATGCTTACTTTTAAGATCATCTTGGAACCCTCACGGACGTAACTGACGTCATGCCGTCTGCCATCAGCGAATCTGCCCGTCACTTTCATGCGATCTGAAATCCATACAACACAGCTTGTTTAATAGAGGTGAAGAGAATTAACAAACAAAAAATTCAATTCAGCAAATTGAACAAAACAAAGAAATAGATCTGAAAAAGAGAGAATGATGGATAAGAAAAGATGTATTTTTGAATGTTGATAATAAAGAGCAAACATTCTTACAACAATACAGCAGAAAATAAGATCTCAAGTAGAATGGTATACAAGAAAAGACATACTCCAGAACAGTGGAGAATAAAGAAGATAATATGATGCTGTTGGCAGCCTGAAATCAATGCTTCTTAACCTCTGAATTGTTCACCACATCTATTTACATATTCTTGACCTTGATCAACCCTGAGTCGAGAGCTCTCACTTGAAAAAAATTTGCGTTTTCCATCCATTGTTGAGACCAGACGCCGCAGTGGCTTATCATATATGAACAAACAGGTTGCCATAGAAATTGATTCAAATCCAGGTTTGACGATTGAAAAGTCTTTTGTGTTCGATTAAAATGAATTTGAAACACTTTATTATCTTCTTTATGCAGACTGGGAATGGTGAAGTTAAGTTGTTGTAAAAGATCTCTGTGAGATTGATCTGTTTAGTTTGTTTATGAAATGAAAGAAATACTTTTTAGTGTAAACTAACAGACATGTTGATATTTTAACAGAACAGTATCAGTGCGTTGTGGTGATTTCAAAGGATTATATTGCGGAGCGACATTCCCTAATTTGTGAGTCTAAATGTCTGTGCTTTGTTTTATAAATGTTCACCTTCATCTTTTTTTATCAAAGAACCTAACACACACACAACAGAAAAAATAACACCAACAAGTTCTTTATTTGTTTATGTCTATACACACAATAAAATCATATCTATAGACCAAAAAACAAAACATCGAAAGTAAAACGTGACCGGCTAAAAATAATTTTACAAACTTGACGGTTGGTATGTGCTGTTTACACCAGAAGTAATGTCATCATGCTCATCATACGTATGTTCACTTGTTGCAGTTTGGTCCGGTTTCATTTGAACACGCCCCGTACATCATTCCTGAGATATTCTCTGGCCCATATATTAATCACAATAGATACATCACCTCAGACTCAAGACACATCAGAATGCAGTCTTTGAAAGATTCCCTGCACCCATTTGAGCCCCTTATTGGAGAGGAAGGAACACGGACGTTGTATGCTGAGAATATTTGCGCATGTGACCTAAGCTGTATCATATAAAAATGAAGGGCTGGAGAAACAACTGCAAGAGCCCATAACTGCTTTGCTGCAGGCTTCCTGCAAGGATGCCATATGTAATTGTTGAACCGACCCATGCTAGTGTTGGAGTAAAAATAATTATGATAATTATGATTTCTGTTAAATAATTAAAGCTCTATTAGAAGATAGTGTTCAGATTCTACTCAAAGAAAATACAAAATGTTATACCGGAGGAAAATGGCAAGAATGAAAATCTTACTGGATCAACAAGGGACGATGAGGGTAACGTCTTGTCAGACAAAACACACTGATCAAACAATGTTAGCCAGGCTCAAGAGAAATATACTGGCCAAGACCCTCACCTAACCTCCTTGTTGTTCGTCCTGGAAACGGACTGTTGTCGAGAACAACAGTTTGGCTAACAAGGTGAGGTTCGGCGTGATACCCGTTAGTAGTGGGTGATACGCAGATGAAGCCAAGAATTGCACAATCACCTGGAGGACCCCAGTCCACTTCACCAGCACACTCGGGATTTCAGGAAAGCTACTAAAATTTACAAGTTCCGTCCTTTTCAGGATGCATAAAAGGGTTACCAACCCATTGTGGGCATTAGAAACCAACCAACCAACCAGCTGGAGCAACAATGGAAGAATGCAAATCTTACTGGAGCAACAAAGGAAGAAAGCAAATTTTATTGGAGCAGCAAAGGAAGAAAGCAAATCTTACTGGAGCAACAAAGGAGGAAGAAAGCAAATCTTATTAGAGTAACAAAGGAAGAAAGCAAATCTTATTGCAGTAACAAAGGAAGAAAGCAAATCATATTAGAGCAACAAAGGAAGAAAGCAAATCGTATTAGAGTAACAAAGGAAGAAAGCAAATCTTATTGCAGTAACAAAGGAAAAAAGCAAATCTTATTAGAGCAACAAAGGAAGAAAGCAAATCTTATTAGAGCAACAAAGGAAGAAAGCAAATCTTCTAAGAGTAACAAAGGAAGAAAGCAATCTGATTAGAGTAACAAATGTATAGAGATGAAGATGATGAATCCTTACATATTCCATAACCTTGGTTTGTCTCCAGTACCATATTTCCAGAAGAGTCCAGCTTGACCAGGATGTAGTCACCTGATCTGTGGATGATAACAAATTGGTATCACATATAAAAATGAACACATAATAAGATTGCAAAATGGATTGATTTTACCCTGATTATTTCTGTTCTCTCTCTCATTCTTCTTCTTGATACACTCCCATCCCATCCATAATTAATTAAATAATCATAAACTCTCATTCCTTCAAATCTTATCATTTTTGATGTAAAGCCAAGCTATATTTCTTTAATCATTTTCATTTAAATTACTTAGCGTTTCACACAACCAGCCTGAAACACAAACTCTGTGTCTGCAGGTAGGACCGTTTCACAGACACTGAGGTCCTGAGCCAATGTGCCACGTATCCATGCTTCACTGCAGATGGCACAGCTGAGATGGGCTGGGCACCTTGTGTGCATGCCAGACACAAGACTACTGAAGAGACTCCTGTAAGGTGAGCTCAAGGAAGGTTGGCGAAAAAGTGGTCGGCCAAAAGTGCGTTTTAGGGAATGTTTGAAGTAAACTGCCACATAGATGAAGACAACTGGGAGAGCATCACGGAAAACAGATCAGGCTGGAGAAATGCAGTTCTTCTTCTTCGTTCATCCTCAGATCAAGGTCCTGGTTTCTCTTACAAAGGACACCATTGTTTGTAAGGCTGTTTTATCTCCATACAGATTTTGTCTCATATCTGTCTCACATGGCCAGTATTATTCTCTCTTTTCCTGTGTGAGCGTGCAGCTTTGCAGGATTTGTTCTACGGTCATCTGTCTCAATCCTCATTTTGTTGTAAAGATGACCCTTGAGTCTGTTATGCCCAGTTCTCAGTCTGATGATTTGCTCTTATCTAGTTGTTAAAGTAGCTGTCTTCTTTTAGGAAGTTGGGGTGTTGATCAGCCAATTTTCCCCTGAAGTTGGCTTTAAAATGGTCTTGGCCTCATTATATGTGATGCTCATGTCAGTTTGTGGGGATGCTCGTCCACACTTTGTTAGTTTGTCTACAGCTTCATTGCCTTCAATATTGCAGTGGGATGGGATCCACTGTATGATCAACCTTGAATGTTCTGCTGAGAGCTGTGTCAGGGAGAACATTCATTGCTTGAGATGTTCATCTTTGTGTTGTTTTAGCTCTGCTAATACTGATGGGGCATCAGTAAGGAATACTATGTTTTCTTGGTGGATATCTTTATCTTGGATTACAAGCTCAGCTGCAGGCCTTCAGTGCCTCTGCTTCTGCACGGAGGTTATTGAAGTTATGTTCCCATTGTTAATACTCAAGTTTTTTCTTTTCAATTCCTTTGTCTGTAATAGACCCCTCCACCTCCACTGGATGTGGCTTTGTTAGATCAACCATCTATAAAAAGTGTGTCCATGTCTCTAAGATATTCTTCTGTAATAAATTTCTAAATGAGTTCCCTTTGTCCCTATTCCTTCTATGGTTTCTACCAGGAGAATAGCAGCAAACTTGGGTTTTGCTGAAGGATAGAGTTACTGTACACAGATGCCTGATCCGGAAGGAAAGAGCAGTGAGACTACCCTCACCAGTTGCAAAAAGCAGTGTGCAAACCATGCAATAGGACATTCCATGCCTGCATTAGACTGATAAACCACAAGTTTCTGGTTAAGCAAACTACATGGCAGTCAGTGTAGAGACAAAAACAAAACTGAGAACATACAATAAGGATGATGTTGGTGGCCATCATCAATAATGATAGACTGTTATCATCACTTAGGCTGTTTACATAGTCTCATCTATGTTGTCTCCTGTCCCTGATAAAGACCTTTTGATCATCATATGAGTTATCATCTTTACTGTATTTGTGACCATGTAAAATTCAGCCACACTTGTTTCTGTATGTATTTATATATTCTTCTTCTTTGTAAGTTTTCAGACTGGGAACTTAAAATTCTGCTCAGAGTGTGACTGGGCACAAAAGGGTATACCCAGAGTGACAGACCAACAAACTACAGGTGAAACTAGGCACCTAACGATCTGCTCAGAGTATGGCCGAGCAGCAAGCTAGAGGAGAGACTGGGCACCCAGAGTGTAGACATGTTTATTCTGTACAGTCAGTTACCCATCGCAAGTGAAGATGACGATAGTGTCGGACATGTTTATTCAGATGTGACTGCATATGACTGTACAGCCCGATCTGAGCATGACAAACTCTACTGCATGTAGGGCACATGTGAACAGCGTTAGTGATTGAACCGATTTGCATTCTGTCCTTTTGAGCAGCTCACTTTTCCTGCGCCACAGTAATGGTTCCCTGCTAAGTGGCACAAGTACCATGTGTGATGGCAGTGTGCCAGGCTGAGCGGTTCGGAGCAAGCAGCTCCCAGACAGCAACATCGATGGAGAAACTTTTCAAAGAAATTTTAGAGTATCTTTGTATCGTTTTTTCTGCCTCCCAGGTGAGCGCTGCTCTGTCATGAGCTCATTGTACAACAGGTGTTTAGGAAGGCTCTCATCTGACATATGCAAACAACATGCCTAGTCCATCTGATCTGGGCTCTCTGCAGCAGTGTATGGATGCCAGAGAGTCTCATCCTCCTGAGGACTACAGAGTTGGGCACTCTATCCTGCCAGCAAATCCTGAGCAGTCTGTGGAGACAGTTTACAAGGAATTGATTCAGTTTCCTGACATGCCTGCTATAGACTGTCCATGTTTCGCTTGCGTACAGAAGGGTGGTTAGCACGACAGCATGATACACACTTATCTTGGTGGCAAAACCTTGTTGGTCCCAAATGTTTGCTCGTAGTCTTCCAAAAGCAGAACTCACCTTGGAAATCCTGCTGTGGACCTCAGAGTCTATATTTGCTTCTCTGGTGTGGGCACTACCAAGCTATCAACTGCTTGTAGATGATGGCCCTGTACAGTGATGTTTGGTTCATAGTAGGGCTTCTGTTTAACATCTTTGTGGAAGCCGGCAATGATGCAACAGTGAATGAGCTGACAGCAGCCAGCGACTCATAGCTGGCTACTTGCATTAGGGTCAGTGACCTATAACTGACCACTGCTCTATTACACCTCTAGGTGGCAGCCCTGGAATCAGACTGCAACCATGCAAATCAATGAATCAATCAAAGTCTGCCGCTCCTCTCGGTGTTGTTGTTGTTGCAAATGCCCACAATGAGTAGGTTTACTTTTTTGTGCGCCCTGAAAAGGACGTTAAGTGGGGGGGTTGCAGTAGCTTTCCTCACATTCTGAATGTGCTGGTGAAGGTGGACCGGGGTCCTCCAGGCGGTTGTGCTATGCTTGGCTTCATCTGTGTGTCACTCACTACTACGGGGATCACGTTGATCCCTTATCTTGTTAGCCAGGCTGCCATGCAAACAGCCTGTTTCCAGGGAGGGCTACTAGGAAGCTGAGGTGAGGGTCTTGGCCAGTATATTTTGCCTGACCCTGACTAACATGTGTGATCAGTGTATTTTACCTGACCAGACTCCCCTCTCCTCTCGGTTGTAAATAGGCTTTTGATAACATGACACCAGCATGCACAGTCCTGGGCTGCTCTTTCTGCTTATCTCCGGGTGTAATCATTTAATCTTAGTTCCCTCTCACATTCTCTTCCTCGTGTATTTTTGGATCTACCCCCCCTCTCTCCCCTTGAAGATTCCATATAAGAGCCTGTCTGGCTATGTTGGACTGTGTCGTCCGCAGCATATGTACCATCCAGTCCCTGCAACTATGCAGCCTGACTAAAAAAGATTAGGAATTGAAGAGGGAAGGCAAACCTTGTTCCAAAAATGTCATGCTGAAATCAGATGTCTGGTCAAAACACGCAGACATCGCAGTCTCAATGTAAACTAGGACACATCACAATATCCTTTTCAAGACATACGCTGCAGAAAACATTTACTATGTACATTGGGTTCTGTTCTGTCCTCCGAAAAATTGGCAGTGAGACCTGCAAAGGCAAAAGTCCTTCTACAATATTGATTTAATAAAGCAGACTTACACTGAGCTGGTCACGTAGACAAGTACGGTGTGCTTGCCGCTGTTAGATTTCCCATCGGACGTGAACAGGAAAGACAGTTTCTCACTCAAGCTGCTCTGGTCTACGACTGGCAGCATAAAGGTGTGGCGTATTACCGTGTTTCCTTTTACTCTGGCTGATGGCTCTAGAAATGAAATCATACGTTGCATCAAATATAACCTATACGTCAGACCAATATTTATTGTACTTGGAAGAAACAACTGCACATAAACAATGGAAAACACTTGAAACTTTTTTTATGTGTGGAGGAAAAATTGGAATGCTGGGAATAAATGCATTACTTTGGGCCTAACTATACAACACCATCAAAACACGAAGCGTGTTCAAATGAAACTGGACCTAACTGCACCAAGTGAACATACATGTGATGTACATTATGACGTAAATTCTGGTGTAAACAGCACATACCAACCATCAAGTTTCCAAAATTTCATTATCCCCTGACTCATAGTTTCTTCAACAGATCGTAGAAAACATGGGTGTGATACCGAATCCATCCAGAGTTGATCAGCAAGCGGTGAATTGGTTTCTAACAGCTGAAGGATGTCGACCAGGTGACGTTGATTGCAGAATGCAGGCACTGTATGGTGACCCGAATTGCTGCATCAATTTTGGTGATGGCATCTTCTGACGCAACAATATGCGCTTGACCTGGTCTCTGAAGATCTTTCGTTAACTCACGTCCTTCTTTAAACATCGCTGTCCAGTTCTTCACTGTTGTCTTCGGCAAACTTTTGTCACCATACACTGCCTGCATTCTGTGATGAATGTCAACTGGTCGATGTCCTTCAGCTGTTAGAAACCGAATCTCCGCTCGCTGATCAACGCTCTAGACAGATTCTGTATCACACCCGCCATGTTTTCAACGGTCTGCTTAAGAAACTATGAGTTGGAGGGTAATGAAATTTTGCAAACTTGATGGTATGTGCTGTTTACACCAGAAGTGATGCCAACATGTGCATTGCACATATGTTCATTTGTTGCAGTTTGGTCCGGTTTCATTTGAATACGCCTCGTAGTAATAATAATAGTTGCCCATCGCAAGCACAGATGTCAACATCTTCAGACATGTATTCAGATGTGGTCGTTTATGACTACAGTCTGATCTGAGTGCAACAAACTCTCCACATATGGGGCAAATGTGGACAGCGTCGGTAATTGGTCCGTCTTGCACTTCGTCATTTTGTGCAGCTAGATTTATCAGTGATCAGTCTCTTCTCAGTGATGTGAGAACCATGTGTGATGACAGTGCACGAGGCTCACCGGTAACTAGATCCTGCCTATTACCAGTTACCCTACCCTACTTATTACCAGTTACCCTACACTACCTATTACCAGTTACCCTACACTGCCTATTACCAGTTACCCTATAATACCTATTACCAGTTACCCTTTAATCTACTTAGTACCAGTTACCTTACTATACCTATTACCAGACTCTACTTATTACCTACCCTTTAATCTACTTATTACTAGCTACCATGCTATACCTATTACCAGTCACCCTTTAAACTATCTATTACCCGTTACCCTATTCTACCTATTACCAGTTGTTAGACCAAGTTTATTACCTTTTACTTTACCTATTACCAGTTACCCTACCCAACTTATTACCAGTTACTCCAAAGCCCCAAAATGCCCTTTTCCTTATTAACCACATGTCTAAATACCTTAAGTGAAACTATGTACTGGTACATCAAGGAGTGTGTGGCCATGCGGTAATGGTACCTGTATTCTGACCAATGGGACAAGAGTTCAAAACCTTGGTAAGCCATTTGTAAAAATAAAAAGTCAGTACACAGCAGGGACAAGAGAACTTTATGCCCCAGCCTTATACTCTTCTCAGTGGATTGCAACTATGGAAATGCATGCAATGTTAACCTTTACCACGCGCATGATGAATCTAGCCAACTTACGTTGCCGTTCCATATCGATCGGTCGTTCTAATCAAACTTAAAAACTAACAACTACATAGTAATAGTCTGAACAATACTGCTCTTTAATTGTAGAGAGTTTCTTCTTCCGTAATGTATGGTTAGTTACCAACAATGGCGATCGTGGAATTAGTTTTAAGTGTTTCAAAATGATTTCTCACGTTTTTCACTTAGATTTGAAGATTCACCGATTGTTGAGAAAGGGGGAGTCAAATTACTTCAATGGATTTTTCTGAGGTAGATCTATTTAGATTGTTTATTTGGATACAATAATTACTTTTATAGTCAAAGTGACAGACATAGACATTACTGCAAACATCGGTAATCTGTTGTCTGCAATTTTTTTCATTTTTATTTCAACCGACCTACACTAGAAGCGGGAGAGTCTAATTGTGCTGTTCTTTCAACACTATAACCTCCATTTTTTTAATCTCAGAAACTAACAAACACACAACAAAAACAATAACACCAACAAATTCTTCATTCATTTATATCTCTACTCACAAACAAATCATATCAATAGACCGTCAAATAAAAATGTTGTAGCCTCTCAAAGTAGTAACAATAGTTACATGATGTGACGTCATGAAAAATAATGCCGCGGCAGGGGAAATTGGGTGAATTTTGTATGCAGAGTGGTAAAGGTGCAAAAAATGGAAAAACTGAAAATAAAGATTACCAATTTCACATCGGTAGCCAGAAAAGCCATTTTCTGAACAGTCACACTCGTACTGTTTGTTTCTCCACTTTTCTACACAAAATCCGTTGTTGTAGCAGCTTCTGTCATGGCATCCTTTATCACACATCTGGACTACCACTACAATGAACAAAAATAACATATTAGTCCCTGTATTTGTTATATTTGTATTTGGCTGTTTAAACCTGCAAGACTCAAGGTCAAAACAAAGGTCAGGGAGATCACCATCAGGGAACTGCTCCCAATCCAATCACAACCATTTGGTATTGACAGGGGCGTTAATCAAAGCTGTGTCCTGGCTCGGGCACTGTTCTGAGTCTTCTTTGCTCTGCTGCTAAAGCGCACATTTGGTAAGGCAAATGAAGGAATCTACATTCACACTAATTTGGATGGCTTCTGTTTCTAAGAATTGACGTCACTGCATTCTGGGCACACCCTAGGTGCTCAGTCTCTCTCAGCAAATTGCGTAAGGTATGGATGCTGATGGTTCCTGTAGTTCGCTGGTTGTACACTCTCTTGCGTCCCACTCCGCTCAAACCTCGTTTAATGTCGAAACTTTGCGATCTGTGGATTGCTGCTTCATCTATTGTGGTGTCCTCATCCAGCAAGCAGTCATTGATTGATTTCAAAATGTCACTTCTATCCATCGCTAATGTGCTGGCCATAATGGGAGAATGTGACGCCATGATGTCAGCTCTTTCATTGCCCTGAACCTCGGCATGAGCAGGACAGTAGATCCATGTCAACCCTTGGAGGTTTGAGGCCTCAACAGCTGCTATCCACTCGTACCTAAGCCATCCCTTCTGTACTTTCTGAAGTACGGCTTGCGGGTCTGTCACGATGACTGCACTTGTTATAGAAGACTCAGATATCCATTTCAGTGCTGAGGTCACTGCTTCCGTCTCCATTCTCATACTGGAGGTTGTTGACATGTATGCACAACTGTGCTCAGCAACGACCTCTCCTCTCACACTAGCCGACAAACCCCAGCCTGATGTCCCATGCGCACGACTGATCTGTCGGTGCATATGACAGCGTCACTCTCCTGCGTGTTTTCAGCTGATTTACCTCGTGCTGTGCTCTCCCGTTGCTCCGTTCTCTGCATTCCTTGCCTAAGGTTATGATGACTCTCTGGTACTCTATCATTCTCTGCGGACAGCAAACTAACTGTACAGCACGTTTTACAGGACTACCTTCTTAACTTAACTTAACGTCTTTATGCTGTAAACATCCAGTTTCATTAACATTTCTTGCTCTAAAAGCTATGTACATCCAATATATTTTAAAATGCATTAATTGTCCCTGCCTCCATTACTTCCTGTGGCAATGCATTCCAAGCATTCACCACTCTCTGACTAAAAAAAATATTTCCTAATATCTAATCTGGACCTTTCTTCAGTTAATTTGTAGCTATTCTGTATGATGTTCGTCCATCAAGGTGGCCAACCTGTCTAAGTTGGTTTTTTTTTGCAAAAGGGCATGAATACCTGGCATGTTGGCTCTAGTTAGCACTTCATTATCTGTGATATGGTCCTGCCAGCGAATATGCAGTAGCATGTGACAAGTCATGTTGAAGTTATTGTCTTCTGGAGTCACCTGTATAGACAGTCCAGTTCTCACATGCAGAGAGCAGGGTCAGTAATAGTTACTGATCTCAGCAGCGTTTTTCAGAGATAGTAAAAGGAAAGTAACCCATAGCATTACTGCCGTAGGGGTGTGAGGTGTTAGCGATCTCACATTACAAAGGCTCGGCTATATGAGGGTGGTAGCCATCTCCTCTCCCTCGCCGCTTTTACTCATGGACTGAACCGGTACCCATTTAAGGCTGGGTCGACCCGAGAACCATTGCGGTCTGAAAAAATATTACCGACTCAACTGGGGAATGAACCCAGGACCACTCAGATGCGAAGCCAGCATGCTAACCACTGCGCTACGTGGCTCAGAGATAGACAAACTTTTAAACAGCTTGTAATTTTTTTCTCTTGATGCATGCCTGTTGACAAGGAGGGCAGTGGATCGATTCCCTTGTAATGCATATGTTGTTTTCCTGTTGGTGGGTAAAATAAACAAAATAGCCAGCACACAATGTGGCGACAGCACTGGCGAAATGACCTGTAGTCATCAGTCTAAAAACTCCTCGACTACTTCAGCAATGATAATAAAGTCGAACAACAGTTTTATATATATATACATACATATATATATATATATGAGGCGTGTTCAAATGAAACCAGAGTTAACATACGTACAATGCGCATAATGATGTCACTTCAGGTGTAAACAGCCCATACCAACCGTCAGGTTTGCAAAATTTCATTATCTTCCAACTCATAGTTTCCTCAGCAGACCATTGAAAATATGTTGGATGTGATATGGAATCCGTCCAGAGTTGAACATCAAGTAGTGATTCAGTTTCTAACAGCTGAAGGATGTCGACCAGTTGATATTCATCGCAGAATGCAGGCAGTGTATGGTGACAAAAGTGTGTCGAAGACAACAGTGAATAACGATGTTTAAAGAAGGACGTGAGTTAGCGAAAGATCTCCCAAGACCAGGTCAGGTTCATATTGTTGCATCAGAAGATACCATCGGCAAAATTAATGCAGCAATTCGGGTGGACCGTCTCTGGAGCTTATGTTCGCTAGCAGAGTAATTCGCTGTTTCGCTAGGGACAGTTCAAATGGTGGTTGGCAAGAAACTGAAGTATCAGTACCCGTTGTGGACACCTTTCGATGCTTCAGTTTCTTGCAAATAGTATTAAATAAAGTTAATTTTTCTCAAAGTTTTCATTTCATAAGAAGACCCTGTTTACCTTAAGATATCCTTTGAAATGGAGATGCATGCAAAAAATACATGGTATTTAAACCCCAATAGAGTTACAGTAGTTGTTCAATTTGCACATACAAATTTGGAATGAATCTTCTTTCTTTTTTCTTTTTTTGTCCTGCTTGTGCCTTTCAGCGTCAGGTCATGAAGAGGTTTCTTGACCGATCCTAGTTTGTGGTTCGTACAAGGGGAGCTTTACTGATCCTTTTATTTCTGCTATCCATCTCTTGCGTGGTCGGCCCTTGGCGTTGTATCAATTGTATCTTAACTTAACGTCTTTATACTGGTTTAGAAGACATTGCAGAGTCTGTATACAACCAGTTACATTTACATAACCTTGCTCTAAAAGCTATGCGCATCCAGTTTATTCTTAAATGCATTAACTGTCCCTGCCTCCACTACCTCCCCTGGCAATGCATTCCAAGCAGACACCACTCTCTGACTAAAAAAATATTTCCTAATATCTAACCTGGACCTCTCTTTAGTCAGCTTGTAGCTATGCCCTCGTGTTATTGTAGCTGGCTGTATTTTAAAAAAACTTGTTATAGTCTAATTTATCGATTCCTCTGATCATCTTATAAACCTGTATTAAGTCACCACGAATTCTTCTCTCTTCGAGACACTGTAGGCCGGTTTTTCTGAGTCGTTCCTCATAACTGTAATTCTGGAATCCCACTATCATCTTTGTCGCTCTTTTTTGTATTCTTTCTAGCATGTTTATGTCCTCTCTATGATAAGGACTCCACACCTGTACACAGTACTCCAATCTAGGTCTAACTAAAGCTTTATACAGTTTGACGATCTGTATAGCATTGGTTTCTGAGGGATACTATCTAGTGTTTGATGTGTCGGTCACTGAACCATTTGGTTTGCTGTCTCTTGATAAAGTCTAGCACTGGTGTTGTACCCACTGGTCTCCTAATATCTTTGTCTCTGATTATACCCATTCTTGTTACTCCTTGGAAAGAATTAATTGTGTTAATCAGAGACTGGGGGAACTCAGTGGTTACGAGGTAAGGTGTTCGCCTTGAGTGCTGGAGGTCGCAGGTTAAAATCACAGTGGAGACAAAAGATTTTTTTACATAGACCATCCGGTACAACGTTTCCCCTGTTTTCTGAGAGCTGACACCAGTGTGCAGTGGTGCGCATGTTAAAAATCCCTTGGCAGTTGGAAATCGAAAAGAGTAGGCTTAACGGCTGCTGCTCAGGCAAAATTCATGTTAAAAATCTACTCAAATTACACAGAAAATATGTCTCAAAAAAGGGACTGTGTGGCTTCAATATCAGGGCAGGATTATGTGGTTAGCGAAGCGGCATAGATAGCACCTGACAGGCCTACCTTGCTCTAATTTACACTTCCACCTCCACCAGTCCCAAAAATAAGCAATTGTATATGCCAGGAGCTAACAATTACTGGGATTGACCTGGCAAGTCACTAGTGGATTTTCGCCTGTCACAAAATATGAAACAAAGGAGGTCATACCTCCCCACGACGTCTAACGACATAAGTAGACTGAAGATAGATAGATAGATCGCGAAATCAAAGCTGCCACATGTCACTGAAAACTCCATCATGGTGAATTGAATATCACATAAAACATATAAATCTACATCGTTATACCTTATTTTAATGGCACACAATCACAGAATACCTACATGTATCATTATTCAATGCAGCAGCAGCCTCTGTCAAACGAAAGATGTGGTCTCCAATACGCATGCCTCTTACACAACCAACTAAGTTGGCAGTAGATCCTTCTGTCACTCCTCCGACATAAGCATGAATGTAGGGCTCTGGCATCATAGGTTGTCTTGCTATGAACACTGCCTCTGGAAAATATGTAAAATGGGTCTTATTTACCTCTGATGTTGGTATAGAGAAACGAGTGGCCGAATGATTTGATGCCTGCCTGCCGACAAGGAGAGCAGCGGGTCGAATCTCGGTATGACATATGTTGTTTTTCTGTTGGGGGTGAAATAAACAAACATAGCCAGCACATGACGTGGCGACAGCAGTGGCAAATTGGCCTAAAATAAAACCTCGACTACCCCAGCAATGGGAAAAAGTCATATTGACAGATGTTGGTATACCTCCAAATAAAATATGTCTTATATACCTTAGAAATCTCGACTGAAACCTATATAGCAAGACAAGCGGCTCGCCCTTGGCATAAAAGTTAGACTAATGCGCTCTCTGGTGCTATCAATATTTCGGTATGCCTGCGAGACCTGGACCATTACAGCAGATATCCAGGGCAGAATACATGCAATGGAAATGAGGTGCTATAGAAAACTCCTAAATGTTACATATAAAGATCGTGTCACGAACGTAGAAATACGTCAGAGAGTTGAAGAGACGCTATTGGTCCTTTTGAAGATCTGTTCACAACTATCAAAAGATGAAAGATGGCCTGTTGCGGGCACGTCGCGAGGTCCAATGGAATTACCAACTCGATACTCTTTGGATCCGTACCGGGACAGAGAGGGCGAGGACGTCCAAGGAAGAGATGGGTGGACAACATCACTGAGTGGTCAGGCCTTCGTCCCGGTGAGATACGACAGGCGGCGACAGACAGAGAGGGATGGCGTGGGATTTTGGGAGTGTCTTCATGTGTGCCCCAACGACCTGATGGGTTACGGGATGAACTGAACTGAACCTTAGATATTGATATACCTCCAAAGTAAAATGTGTCCTACTTACCTTAGATATTGATACACCTCCAAAGTAAAACGTCTTACTTACCTTAGATGTTGGTATACCTCCAAAGTAAAATGTGTCTTACTTACCTTAGATGTTGGTATACCTCCAAAGTAAAATGTGTCTTATTTATCTTATATGTCGGTATACCTCCAAAGTAAAATGTGTTATTTACATTTGATGTTGGTATACCTCGAGAAAGTATCTGACTTGTGGTTAGTGCTCTTGCTTCCTAGCTGAGTTAACAGGGTTCGGTTCCAGTTGACGCTAAATTTTTTTTTCTGATCACAAAACAGCTCCCAGAGTCGACCCAACCTTATAAATCGGGTGCCAGAATAATATTGGAAAGTAAAGACAACCTTCATGATGCTGCCACATCCCACCTAGTGTCAAGATAGTATGGGCCCAACATCATATTCCCAATATGTCACACAGGCGTATGTACTGAATCTTTATTTACTTTTATACCAAGGGACGATGTTAGGAAATGCTCAGTCGCAAGACCTCACACAATGAGAACTCGACAGTTAATAGCATCATTAGAGTGAAGGTTATACGAGGGCTGATCAAGAAGTATCCACCATAAGGTTGGAAAAACAAAATATGTTACCTACTAAGTTCTTCTTCTGCTTTGTTCGTTCTCAAACTTCCACTACCAAGTCCTGAAAAGTGCTTTGCAAGTAGCCGGATGTTGTCCAGAGAACAGAATGTGTTGTAGTTTAAAACTTCACTTTGGGAGGAGGACTAACGACTGGTCAGGCAAAACATACTGACAAAGAACCTCACTTCGGCTTCTTAGTAGCCCTCCCTGGAAATGGGCTGTTTTCATGGCAGCCTGGCTAACAAGGTGAGAGATCAACATGATCCCTGTAGTAGTGAGCGACCTGCAAATTAAGCCAAGCATAGCCCAACCACCTGGAGGACCCCCTTCATCAGCACGCTCAGGATGTAAGGAAAGCTACTGCAAGCTGCCACTTAATGTCCTTTTCAGGGCACACAAAAGAGTAACCTACAAACAACAAAGCTTCACTTGATATCTGCACCTTTCGGTCCAGGACAACTGACTTCAGCAGACTTTTTTGGATACTGGGTTAGCTTTCCTTCTTCAATCCCTTCTCCTTAGCCAGTCTACCCTGTTGCAGCCAGGATCATCAAGTGGAGGTGTAGATGGGTCTTGGCAGCTCAGGTTTGCTGGCCCAGAATCAGCTTTGGGCCGCTGCAGCTCATGCACTGCTCAGCATCTTGATCCCTACTTAGCTCAAAACATAATCCCCTTCGAAAGTGACAAGAAGCATTTCCCATGTCTTGGAATCTCCATCAGGGATTTCGTTGTATTTGTCTTGATTTCTTCTATGCCCTTAAATCTCATTCGTTGGAGTAGCACCTTGAGTCCTGAAGAAAGCCAGTTACAGGGAGACATGTCTGGAGAGCAGGGGAAGTGTCAAACCTGTCCAAAGCTGTGTTTTAGCATAAAATTCTGGATTAGACGCCATATGTGGGCAGGATCATGGTCATGTTGGATCTGTCAACTGCCACTCTCCCAGAGTTGTGGTTTCTTGTGTCTAGCTGCATCTCGTAAGGATGAATAACAGTCAGGTTGTTGTTGTTGAATGCCCACAATGCATAGGATTACTCTTTTGTGCGCCCTGAAAAAGATGTTAAGTGACGAGTTATCGCAGCTTTCCTCTCATCCCTAACATGCTGATGAAGGTAGATCGGGGTCCTCCCTTCAGTTGTGCTATGCTTGGCTTCAATTGCGTGTCGCTCACTACCACGGGATCACTCCGATCCCTCACCTTCGTTTCCAGGAAGGGCTGCGTGGAAACCGAGGTGGGGGTCTTGACCATTATATTTTGCCTGGTCCTGACTAACATGTCTGATCAATATGTTGTGCCTGACCAGACGTTAGTCATACTTCTCTATAACAGTAAAGTAGTGACCCTTGTTGACAGTTTGACCCTGAGGAGGGTACGTGTGATGAGATTTGCCCTGATTGTCGAAATAAACAGTCAATATGTCCTTTTCATTTGTTTAAGATTGCCATACCTTCTTTGGCATTGAGACTGGCGTTTTCCATTGTGATAACTGTGCTACTGTCTTAAGGAAAGAATTATAGGTGCAGGACAGAGCTGGTTATTTTGTTTTCTCATGAAATCAGGGTCAGCATTGGCATATTCCAATATGTCAAGCACACCCTGCAGACAGTTTTCGTTCTGTGAGTGTAGTTTTTGAACAAATTTTGCAATGATACGGCACATCCCAAGATTGTCAGTCAAAATTGATTGCACTGAACTGTTTGAAATTGCTAATTCACTCTCGATCACTTTAACTTTTAAGTAACCATTGGCACAAAAATTTGCATGGGGCATTTTTCAAAGCGTTTTAATCATAGATAGATAAATCAGGCTACTGTAGAAATCGGCTGAAAATACTACTCTTTTGATTGTAGAGAGTTCGACTTTCGTCTTGAACCCAATGGTGATTTAGAAACTTGTTTTAGACATTTAGAAATAATTTCTTGATTTTCACTTCGATGTTAAGATTCACCCATTATTGAGAATGGGGAAGTTGAATTTTTGCAAGTAGATTTGTTTAGATTGTTTATGTGGATACAATAATTAAGTTTATAGTGGAAATACAGATACAGAAATTTGTAAACATTGATAATCTATTTTTGGCGATGGTATTAGAGATAAGGTTTCTGCTTTTTGTTTAACTCATTCACTCCCACGAGCCCATACATCCGCTTTCGTTTTTTTTCCAGAAAACCCAGGAGCCGATATATCTGCTTTTACAACTGTTCATAAACTCGTATATTTTCCAATTCATAGTTCTCCTAAATGTTTTGTTTTGGTTATTGGCAGAAGTCCAGATTTTGTACTTTTAATGTCAAGAATAGCTAGCGTGGTTTCATTGAACAAATTTTTATTTTCAAACTTGGAAACCAAGTTTGGATGGCGACCTTGAATCTAGCCCACGCTCCTTCTGCCAGACCTAATATAGTTTTTACAGTACAAGTTCGGTAATAGATTTATTATATTATTATTAACGATGGTAATGATGAAGATATCGATTGTTCTGATAGCAATATTTCAATTTAATGAATCCAGTCTTAGTTCTAAGTTGAGCAATGAAAGTGATACTAAATCTACTGATGAGGGGGCCGTGCCCTCTTTTGTCTCAAGCAATTGTAAAAGTTCACAAATTCAGTAAAAGTTCAAGATACCACAGTCATGCTAGTGTATATAATATAAATGTCTGTATATATATATATCTAATGAATACAGTAGGAACATTCTTTCTGGGTGTGCGTAAATTGTAAACACTCATGCTGATGTTGATTTCATTTTTTTTAGCACGTTTTCAACTTCGGGTGCCTTCAGTAAAATGTGAATGCTGTTAAAACAACTGCACCAAATTAGATGTAACTTTCAGAACATCTTCCCTTGTGGATTACTATCAAAGGAAAGCTATTACATTATTCGTGTATTGGTTTAGAGTTGAATAATGTGTTGATGAGGAGAACAATTTTTTTTCACAATTTTTAAAAATAAAAACGGTTATGTAACTTTAATCCCCTTACATACATTTGTTCACCTACATTTGCAAGAAATGTGTATTCCATTGTGTTCTTTCTCAATTGTTAACAGTTTGGTATATAATATGTGTTATTTCAGGGAACTTTTATTGAAGATAAATAGATCACAACTAAGCTGTGTTTGAATTTTATTAAAGAAAAAAATTGCGTTCAGGGGTTCAAAATATTTGAGAGTGAATGAGTTAAGTGGGGTTGCCAGTTTTCGTCCATGCCTACCTTGTCCTCCCTCACTTTGAGAGACTAGTTCCAATTTACATAAGGGTAAACTGGAGAATGTGCTGTGGCAGGAGCAAACACTGACTTCTTTGCTGTGAGAAACAAGAAACCATAAAGTATACTCATTAAATACAAACACAAGAAAACATGATATTTCAGAAGAGAATGACGTGACAAGTCCATGCAATAACAACTTACGTTGGTATAAACTGTTTCGGTAAGGATGGTCTGAATAGATCTGAATCTTTCCTCTCTGAACTTCAATCACTTTGGATTGGCCGATCACTATGAGTCGTGTATAGTTGTAATAGTTCTCTGCAACCACTTGTTTCCACTCTCCGTCATTCAAGGGCTCTGGAAAGTCAAACAGACATTAATGATGCAAAATATGGCAAAAGAGATTGAATTTAAAAAAAAACAGCTGCTAAAATTAATTTAACACACGACTTAGGACATGTATGATACATGACTTAGGACATGTATGATACATGACTTAGGACATGTATGATACATGACTTAGGACATGTATGATACATGACTTAGGACATGTATGATACACGACTTAGGACATGTATGATACATGACTTAGAACATGTATGATACACGACTTAGGACATGTATGATACATGACTTAGGACATGCATGGTCATCATCATCATGTAGCATGTCCTTTGTAGAACGTCGCTCCCATCACAGTCTGTCTGAAAGAAACTCATTCTCTTGCCAGAACTCCAGCCTCCGCCCCAGTCATACCCAGGCATTCCTGGATATCTTGGTGCCATCGTCTTCTTGGTCTACCCCTTCCTCTTTTACCTGGCACCATACCTTCCATCACCATTCTCTCAAGACCGTTGTGTCTCTTGATGTGACCAAAGTATTTGCATTTTCTAGCCAAAATGGAATTGATAAACCAGTTCTCCTCTATGCTCAACTCTTGCCGAATGTCTACATTTGTATTTTTCTCTGTCCAGGATATTTTGAGGATCTTTCTGTAACATTATGACTCAAAGGATTTTATATGATACATGTATGATATGACATGTATGATACACGACTTAAAAGTGAAGGTCAGTCCCACGGCAACAATTGCCGTCAGGGATGAAGATAACTCTTCATGTACTTAGCCGCAGCCTATGTGAGGTGGTTTCTTTCCCTGGGGGCGCATTTTGAGCTGGATCGTGAAGTTTAGTTTGGCAATGACAAGTCGATGGTCGGTCCAACATTCTGCACCACACATGCTCTTCGTTACGATAGCATCCGCTCGATCCCTACGTCTGATGATAATGTAGTCAATGAGGTGCCAGTGGCGGGACCTTGGGTGCATCCATGTGGTTTTATTTCAGACAGGTAGTCGGAAAGCTGTGTTTGTAATGAGTAGTTCATTTGCGGCACATGTTCTCAGAAGGAGCAGTCCGTTACTATTACATTTTCCGATACCATGTCTGCCAATGGCCCCCTCCCAGGCTGTATGGTCTGTGCCAACCCTAGCGTTAAAATCACTGAGGATGACCAGTTTGTCAGATTTGGGGACTGCAGCGATGAGTGCCTCAAGGTCCTCATAAAACTTTTCTTTTGTTTCCTGAGGATTTGTCATTGTGGGTGCGTATGCACTGATGAGTGTTGCATGGCGCCCTCCTATTAGGGGGAGACGCAGTGTAATCAGGCGGTCATTAATTCCTCTGGGCATGCTTGTGAGCTTGTCGACCATGTTGGTCTTGATGGCAAAGCCAACTCCAGCTTCACGGCGTTCTTCTTTGATGCGGCCGCTCCAGAAGAAAGTATAACCAGCGCCTTCTTCTGTGATCTGCCCTTCCTCTGCCAGTCGTGTCTCGCTCAGGGCAGCTAAGCAGATGTTGTATCTAGCCATTTCCCTGGCGATCAGTGCTGTCCGTCGTTCGGGTCTGTTTGCTTTGGTGTTGTCCAGTAGCGTGCGGACATTCCATGTTGCAAGCGTGATGGGTAGTTTTCGTGATCGTTTTCTGCCTGTTCCGCTGCTGCAGTTTGGGGGCCCTGCCAGTTGCGAGCTGCTAGTCAGGGTGTGATCTGTAGGGTGATGTCATGAGTTGCGCAATGTGTTTATAGTGAAGGAGATGTGCCCAGGATCTTCCTCACTCTCTCGTCTGGACTCAACATGTTCTAGAGGCAAGACATTGTCAAGACTTCTAGTGAAGGGTTCGGATGCAGACAGTATGGTGTCAGCGTGTGCCTCATTTTCTCGGTAGCCCTTCCCTTCTCTTTTATCGCTGAGGTGGAGCTTTGAGGTATCTGTTTCTGAGTGCATTTGTTTGTGTATTCTTCTTCTACCTCTCGTTCCTCTGGTCTTCCGCCTTGATTGTATACTTGTGAGTTCCGATGCCTCCTCGGTTAAGTGTATTTTCAGCATACACAACAGATGTAGATCTGAGTTTAAAGGGACGTAGTGTGCTGATCGAAGCGCGATGAGCTCCTTTCTGAAGTACCATATGTTTGACGGGGTCAGGATGACCTCCTTCGTTTCAGTGTTCATGCTTCGTTATCTGGGTCACGATACAGCACGGAGCGACACTAGCTTTTGACCGGGTCAAGTTTCGGCCACGCTTTGCCCCATCGAAACTGTACACATTAGTCTACCTTTCACGACTAAAAATACACTGTTATATGCTTCGTTGCATCACTTCTTTCACATTAGTATGCTTAATTCACAAGGCACATTTATATCCAGGAATCACGTTAATAGTTCAAGAGTTATCATAGAAAACACAAACAAAACACCGTTTTATCAAGAGGGAAATCGACTGCGACCATGTCCGGCGCCATCTTGACCCGTTATTGTTTAGGAGGCTAAATGTCTCTCAGCTGAAATACGAACCCACGAGAGGAGGCTTCCAGGAAGAGCTTGAGGGCAGACTATCTGAGCTTTGTTTTGAAAAGAACGACATCGAAGAGAACTGGGCATCACTGAGAAACACACTCTACGACACAGCTGTTAAACACATTGGCCCACTCACGCGCAAGCATAAGGACTGATTTAATGAGAACGATCTGGAAATACAGGGCCTTCTCGATGCAAAACATGAAGCGCACAGGGAATACCAGAGGGACACACCATCTCCGGCAGCAAAAGCTGTCTTCAATACTGCTCGCAAAGCTGTCCAGACCAGGCTTAGAGAGATGCAAGACTCCTGGCTCAGCAAAAGAGCTGACGAAATTGAGATGTTCGGCGAGCGACATGACACCAAACGGTTTTACGAGGCACTGAAAGCTCTCTACGGCCCGCAGCCCTCTAGTTATACTCCAGTTCGCAGTGCGGATGGGGTACTGCTAACAGATAAGGTTCAGATTCTAGACAGATGGGCAGACCACTTCTACAAAATACTAAACCACCCATCGTCCATAAATGAAGAGGCCATCCGGCGAATGCCACAGGTGGAACTGAACCTGGCATTGGATGAAGTCATTACTGAGGAGGAAGTCGACAGGGCAATCAGTTCACTATCTATAGGAAAAGCTCCAGGAGCTGATGCAATACCAGCAGAGGTATATAAGACAGCTGGCCCATCCCTCACCAGAAGGATCACTGAACTCTTCTGTCACATGTGGGCTGAAGGTAAAATTCCGCAGGAGCTAAAGGACGCCTCAATCGTTCACCTGTACAAAAGAAAAGGCAACAGTCAGGAATGCGACAATCATCGTGGAATATCTCTACTCTCCGTAGCAGGCAAGATCCTAGCGCGGTTACTGCTAAACAGGCTCAACAAACACCTTGAACAAAGCCACCACCTCCCAGAAAGCCAATGTGGATTCAGAGCCGGAAGAGGAACAGTGGACATGATTTTTGCCGCTCGCCAAGTACAAGAGAAGTGTCGAGAACAAAATCAGGCCTTGTACACCACATTTATTGATTTGACAAAGGCATTTGATACAGTAAACAGAGGAGGGCTGTGGATGATAATGTCTAAGTTTGACTGCCCCAACAAGTTCATAACAATGGTGAAACAGCTACACGAAGGCATGTGTGCTCGTGTACTGGACAGCGGTGCAATCTCTAAAACGTTTCTAGTATCAAACGGAGTAAAACAAGGATGTGTACTCGCCCCGACTTTGTTCAGCATGATATTCGCGGCCACGATGACAGACGCCTTCAGATCATTGGAGCTTGGAATACCCATAAAGTACCGCACAGATGGCAAGTTACTCAATTCCAGAAGAATGAAGGCCAAAACCAAAGTGGCTGGCGACATAATCAGGGAACTTGTATTTGCTGACGACTGCGCTCTAATGAGCAACTCAGAACTGAACATGCAGGTTGGAATGGACCAGTTCTCTGCCGCATGCAAAAATTTTGGCCTGACCATAAATGCCAAAAAAACAGAGGTCATGTACCAACCAGCACCAGGCATGCCGTACACAAAACCAGAGACTAAAGTCAGCGGGCAGACGTTGAATGCCGTAGACAAATTCACATATCTGGGCAGCACGCTGTCGAGATCTGTCAGCCTAGACGATGAGGTGGCAAGCAGAATAGCAAAGGCCAGCACAGCCTTTGGTAGAATGCGCTCGATGGTCTGGGTACGTCATGGCATCAGCGACAAGACCAAACTCAAAGTCTACCGTGCAACCATCATTCCAACCCTACTATACGCTTGCGAAAGCTGGACTGTATACTCTGGACATGCAAGGAGGTTAAACCACTTCCACACAGGTTGCCTGAGGCGAATATTCCACATCCGATGGCAAGATCGTGTCACTGACATCGAGGTTCTCTCAAGGGCTAACATGCCCAGCATACATGCACTGCTAGAAAAAGCACGACTAGGATGGGCCGGACACCTCGTCCAATGTCAGACGAGCGGCTCCCAAAGAAGCTTCTCTACGGCGAGCTGAGAGAGGGATGGCGCGAGAGAGGGCACCCAAAGAAACGTTTTAAAGACGGTCTGAAGGACTCACTAAAAAGTTGCCAGATAGACATCGACACCTGGGAATGTCTTGCGCAAAACAGATCTGACTGGAGAAGTGCAGTCAAATCGGGTGTAGCTGCCGGTGAAGCTGAACGTGTTGTGAAAGCCCAGAACAGACGAGAGACGCGGAAATCCCGAGCAGCGGGAACACCATCCCCTTCTACAAACCTCGTGTGCCCGATATGTAGCAGATGTTTTCGTGCTCGCATTGGCCTGTTCAGCCACATGCACACCCACACCCAACAGGAAAATCTGTGACAAGGATGATGTCAGCGGTCCTCATCGACAACGATGGACAGCTATTATTATGTGAGGTGGTGTGGCCATTATGTACCCATTTACAGGTAGGTCGACTGGAGGCACGGTTGAACCAGGCACGAAACAGCCCCAATTTTTGTCCTGTTTGTCCGTTCGATTTGCTGTAATTTCAGTCTGTAGACCAGGTGAAGTGGAGGGAGTTTGTTGCTGCCCTCAGCTTTTACCACTCTACATACAAAATGGATGCAATTTCCCCTGCCCTATGATAATTTTTTTAGGACATCTCGTTGTTTAACTATGGTTGCTACTTCAAGAGCCTACAACATTTTCATTTGATGGTCTATTGATGTGATTTGTTTGTGAGAAGAGAAGTAAATGAATAAAGAATTTGTTGGTGTTATTGTTTTTGTTGTGTGTGTGTGTTAATTTCTGAGATATAAAAAAATTAAAGTGATAGTGTTGAAAAAACAGCACACTTAGACTCTCCCACTTTCAGTGTCCTCTGGTTGAAAAAACTTTGGTTTTTATTAGCCGACAACTGAATACCGATGTTTGCAGTAATGGCTATGTCTGTCACTTCAACTATAAACGTAATTATTGTATTTAAATAAACAATCTAAACAGATCTACCTCATAAAAATCTGTTGCAGAAACTTGACTCCCCCATTCTCAACAATTGGTGAAATCTTCAACTCCAAGCGAAAAACAAAAGAAATTTCCAAATGCCTAAAACTAATTTCATGATCGCCATTGTTGGTATCTAACCACACATTACGGAAGTGGGAACTCTCTACAATCAAAAGATCAATATTGTTTAGACTATTACTACGTAGCCATTTGTTTTTAAGTTTGATTAGAACAGCCGCCACTTTGTTTAGTCAACCACCGATGTGCGCCTCAATTTTCATGATGTTGGTCGCTTTGTGCTGACTCCCAAACCGCAAAGGTTAATGACACCACCAGATGTGATGGTCACTGGCCGCTTTGCCAGGCACTGTCCAAGGATTTACTAAGCTGAAAAATCTGAGTGATTGTTTTCTTATTCAATTGAAAAGGACAAGCGAACTGAAATTAAGAATAGTTTGCTCGAGTTATTTGTTGTATCAATAAATCATTCAAAACTTGTTCAGTTCCCTGTGGGGCACAGGTCTTCAACAAATACATTCCAAGTTATCAAACATTGACCTCTCTATACCTGTTGAAGTTGTTATGGTTTAAAGCAGCGTTCTTCAGCTTGGGCGCTACCACCCATTAGTGGGTGATTTTAGCTTTCAGGTTGGCGGTAGCAGAATAATTACATCCCATATTAAAATCACAACCTGAGGAAACTATCACAGAATATCAGCAAAGCAACAAAGGTGACAATTTTTAGAACCTGTGTTTTTTTACGATACGACTGTGAGACACGGACAGTTACTCAAATCTTGAGTCCTTTGAGTTGTAATGTTAAATAAAGGTCCTCAGGATACAGTGGACCAAACAAAAAGAAGAATGAAGACATTATGTCTGCTTGGAATGCATTGCCAGGGGAGGTAGTGGAGGCAGGGACAGTTAATGCATTTAAGAATAAACTGGATGCGCATAGCTTTTAGAGCAAGGTGATGTAAATGTAACTGGTTGTATACAGACTCTGCAGGGTCTTCTAAACCAGTATAAAGACGTTAAGTTAAGTTATTAGAAACAGTTTGGCATAGAGGAGAAGTGGTTCATAAATTTCATCATGAACAGAAAACTAAATACTTTGGCCACATCAAAAGACACAACGGTCTAAAGAGAACAGCAACGGAAGGTTTGGTGTCGGGCAAGAGAGGCAGACCAAGAAGGCGATGGCACCAATACGTCAAGAAATGCTTGGAGCAGAATGGAGATTTGGCAAGAGATTGAGTTTTTTTCAGACAGACTGTGATGGGAGCAACATTCTGCAAGGGACATGCTACATGATGATTAAAGACATCAAAAATACACAGACTTGGTTGACAATCGCAGAGTTTTCTTCAATATAGATTTGAGTGAATGGTGAGGAAAATTTACCGTCACGAAAGTTATAAAAGTGGGCGCCAGGTATAAAACGGTTGAGGAGCCCTGGTTTAAAGTTTCTACAGGATAGGTTAGCCAGTCCAATGCTTAACCCTCCTTATTAATCTTTTACGATATGCCTAGCATGTTACGGTGTTACTTTTCTTTGATTCCCTTTCGGACTCCGATAACATTTGGGCTTATTTATTTGTATACCACCTCTGAAATCATTTTGACACAGCCTCAAACACAAGATCGTTACCATCTGTCTTGATTGTATCCTTCACAATCTGATTAAAGTTGTTGTAGCTGATGGTGATGGTGTAAGTACCACTAAGTTCTAGATGAACAAAGTTGCCCATATGGTCATGTACATATAGGAGCTGAGCTTCGGTGAGCAGTGTGCGGAAGCTGAGGACAATTGTGTTATCTAGAACATTGTGAGAGTTGGTCACATCGAAGAACAGAAATGATGACGGCAAGCCACTGAAGGTAACAGCATCTTTGTTTAGATCTGAAATGATAATATATGTATGGTCATGATTGATAATGATAATATATGTATGGTCATAACTAATAATGATAATATATGTATGGTCATGATTGATAGTGATAATATATGTATGGTCCTGGCTGGTAATGATAATACATGTATGATCCTGGCTGATAATATATGTATGGTCCTGGCTGGTAATGATAATACATGTATGATCCTGGCTGATAATATATGTATGATCCTGGCTGATAATGATAATATATGTATGATTCTGCCTGACAATGATAATATATGTATGATCCTGGCTGATAATATATGTTTGATCCTGGCTGATAATATATGTATGATGCTGGCTGATAATATATGTATGATCCTGGCTGATAATATATGTATGATCCTGGCTGATAATATATGTATGATCCTGGCTGATAATATATGTATGATCCTGGCTGATAATGATAATATATGTATGATCCTGGCTGGTAATGATAATATATGTATGCTCCTGACTGTTAATATGTGTGATCCTGACTGATACTATATGTATGATCCTGGCTGATAATATATGTATGGTCCTGGCTGGTAATGATAATACATGTATGATCCTGACTGATAATATATGTATGACTGGCTGATAATGATAATATATGTATGATCCTGGCTGATAATATGTGTGATCCTGACTGATAATATATGTATGGTCCTGGCTGGTAATGATAATATATGTATGATCCTGGCTGATAATACATGCATGATCCTGGCTGATAATATATGTATGGTCCCGGCTGGTAATAATACATGCATGATCCTGGCTGATAATATATGTATGACTGGCTGATAATGATAATATATGTGTGATCCTGGCTGATAATGATAGCATGTCAAGACAGTCACAATGAATGGATTTCTGACATTGGGGACAAATAAAAGTACAACTAAAAAAGTCCAAGTTTTCATCAATGGATGCTAGGGTCAAATTGAGGGACTAAAACGGCATTATAAAGTTACTAATAAAAAACTGTGGGAAAGAACCAGACAAATGCCAGTGAGACTAGATGTAAAGAGAAGGTGTTGGCAATGGATAGGACACACGTTACAGAAACATGCTGATAGCATTACAAGGCAGTCACTGTTCTGGAATTCTCAGGGCAAGAGAAGTAAAGGCAGACCTAAACACTCATGGAGAAGGGAAGTAAAGACAAGCCTAAAAATGGCAGGAAAAACGTGGGTGGAGCTAGAAATGAAGCCGCATAACAGGAAGACTTGGCAGTTTTTGTTGAAGATCTATGCTCCGTAGGGAGTTTTGATTGACTTATTGATCTATGATCCTAGTTGGTCTTGATCTTGATGACCCGTTCCTCAGCGTAGCTGTGGGTCCCAACTTCACCTCCAGTGGACCCTGTCTTGGGTCATGGAAGTCCAGTGCGTGCTCCTCTAGAGGCATCTGATGTTGCAGCGTACAGCAAGGGAGTCTGACCAATGCATTAGAGGTCTTCCTCGCGGTCTCTTCTTACCTCAGTGGTATCAGACTGCTGTCGCTGTTGCGACGAAACGATGGTCGATGAAGCACAGCGACAGCAGTCTGATATCCCTGAGGTAAGAAGAGACCGCGAGTAAGACCTCCAATGCGTTGGTCAGGATCCATTGCTGTACGCTGCAACATCAGATGCCTCTAGAGGACTTCCGTGGCCCAAGACATGATTCGCTGGAGACGAAGTTGGGACCCGCAACTAACGCTGAGGAATGGGTCATCAAAATCAAGATCAGACTGAGGGAAGGACACAGAACGTGTCTAGATAACACAGAGACAACCTATGCAACGACACATTGTTTTTGCAAGGCAATGTGTGGCAGTGGTCCATAAGGTGAGTTTTGAATTGGTTTCTAACCAACAAACCACACATGTTTCTAGGATGTCCATCAGCAGACGTAACCGTTGGTTGGAAATTAAATGTTAGAGAGACTTCAGTATACTTAGCCACAGTTTCTGTGAGATGGGGTGGCCAGTACCCTTCATCACTGCCTTTTTCTTCCCTAGCTGTAAGTCAGGTACCCATTCACAGATAGGTTGACTAGAGCATGATGGTTATGGTAGTTGAGCCTCATACGTTTTCATGAAAAGCAAGTGCTCTACCAATATACTAATCAGAAGATCACTACAATGTATTACTATAGTAGGTTAAAATGAGAGTTGTTCATGGAGCTAGCAATCTAAAAAAACAGGTGCCCCAGAAACCACTACTACAATAGACCAATGTTTAGCAAATAATATTATAGGAGATGTACATCTTGCAAGCATTTTGAAGTCAACCTTTTCCAGATGATGTCCCATTGAAGACAGTTTTTACTATCAATATAGTGTTTTCCTCAGTATTGGTGACTGCCGGATAATTTATAAAAAGGACAAATAAAGGTAGAAAAATACATTCCCATTGTAATGCTCTCTAACATGGAGAACAATTAAAAAGTTTCAAGCTTTCATCGATGGGTATCTGCGTGGAATAGTGGGATTAAAATTATATGATAAAGTCTTTATGTGGAACTAATACACAGTGCGGGATAAACAGTTGGCAGCATTATAAGACAGGCTCTGTTTTGAAATCCTCCAAGACAAGAGAAGTAGAGGAAGACTGAAACACTCATGAAGAAGAGTTTGCGACAAATATAAAGGCAACAGGTAGAAGTGGACAGAGGTGGAATTGATGGCTCATGACGAGACGACTTGGCGTGAATATGTTTAAGGCCTATGTTCCACAGAGAGCTAACATTGATTGATTGGTTAATACTTCTTTGGTAATCGCACTGAAAAGAATGTTGTGTTGTGGTTAACAGCGAGGCTGCAATATTTGAACTTTTCAGCCTGATACATCCTATTTCAGCTGGCTTTGCTGAGTACCAAGATTGCCTTCCCACTGCGGTGCCTATCCCTTGACCAGACTACACTAGTGACTAATGCAGTCTGTCTCCAGAGCCTTACGTTAAGGCAGAATAGGGTCTTTGTCAGCTATGTTTCGCTGACCTTGATGCAAACAACCAGCTATGGGTCTTTGGCTGCTGTCAGCTCTGTACTACTGTATCTTGTCTTGGCCCCAATTGGTTAATACAATACTTTATACAAGTATTTAAGTAGAAGAGGGAACTCTGATTTTAAACCCACAAGGGCCAGGGAGGGCTGGCTAGCCCTGGGACGATGAGAGTATCATCGGATTTCTCGAGTAACTAGCTGGCAACAATTCCACTGCTTTGTGGAAACCTCAGGACAGGGTTGGGCTACAGGAGTAAATCCAGACAGAAAATCCGGAGTGGTAGCACCTTAAGCGCAGATGGTTTCAAAATTCCAAACTCATTCTCATTCCGGCAGCTCCTGCAGCTGAGCTGGTGCCAAATTGTCATGCTCTGCATTAATTTGGATTACACCAGCGAGGCCGAGAGGGGGGTCATGCAGTTTGGGCAGCCCAGGGTCTCCATATTCATAGCACGTGAGAGGCTACTCACAGGATGCCACACGCATGGTCTACGGATACTGTGATGCCCATGATAGAAGTATTTCAAGATAATAATTACTAAATATTAATATACAGGGTTTTAAAACAGTATCTGTGTGGCAGTGAGCCTATTCTCGTCTCAGCCACAACGCAGCCTTCCCAGAAGCCACTTGGACAAAAGTCCCAGGTATGTATAACGTCGCTGAGGTCAACATCCGCAAGTTTTTAAAATATGGAAGGAAAGACATTTTCTCACCCTGCTCGCAGTTGTCCCCAGTGTGTGCCCACGGATCACTGCACAAACAACTGTAGTTCTTCCAGTTCTCTTGGCATTCTCCCCCATTGCGGCATGGATTAGGCCAGCAGGAAGACATGCAGCCTGCTGACACTCCAGGCATACTGAAAGATGAAGAACAGAATAAGTGAAAAGCAAGGAATTTCAAATGTTTCAAAAGTACCGGACATGGGGCAGATTACTCCATCCTGTAGAAACTATAAAGCACATGAAAAAGGAAAACACTAGGGCAAGAGGAAGACCTCATGGAAGATGGATATATGACGTAGGAGTAATCCTTCAATAACACTGGCTTACAATGACTAACCCAACACACTTGGACCAAGAACAATGACTAAAGCTATCCACGATGCTCCCTGATGCAATTGAAATGGATGGACAACTGAACTAAACTAACAGCTACTTCTGATTGGCAGACAGATGCTGTCAAAGCTAATAATAGCTGAACACTAGCTGTATATCACTGAGTTTCTCAGGACAGACATACTATTCTAAGACTTTATGATACACAGAATGAACAGAACGCATGTTACCATGGTCTAAAAGGACAGCACAAAGCAATAACACAGAAATCTACCAGTCATGTCCTTAGAAGCAGCTGTTCATTAGTTACTGTCCAGACGAAAACATTAAATAATTAATTAACCTTTACTGCACTAGTGGCAAAGTTTTAAGCCCAAAATAAATTTCATTTTTTTCCTAAAGGCGGAACATTTTTTCAGATGGAGTCACTGGTTTATAGTGTATACATTTCCGGGTTAATACTATAGAAATAGCTGACCATACGATATTTGAATCTATAAATAGACGCCACTACAATCCGCTTTGATTGCAAGTGCGAAAATGGCTTGTTTTTATTTTAAAGTGGATTTAGAAACAATTTATTATCTTTTTTCGCTCGGATTGGAAGATTTTTCCATTATTGAGGTTGATGAAGTGAAGTTTTTGTAACGGATTATTTTTAGGTAGATCTGTTTAGTTTGTGTATGTTCATGTAATAAATATGTATGTAGTAGAAACTGACAGATATGACCATCTTGTAAAACATTGATAAACAGTTTTCTGTGGATTTTTGTTGTTGAAGCCAAAGTCATATTTATAAACCAACAAACAAAAAAGGTATGTCAAAGTCAACAACCATAGTAAAACGTGACGTGCTGACAAATAATGCGGGTGCGAAGAGAAATTGTGTCAATTGTTATTATCTTCTAAAAGTTAAATTCCTATCAAAGTTGTGCAGTTGGAAGTAACTCCCCCCCCCAATCAAAATCACCAACCTGTATTATCTCCAGTCATCTCGACTAACACATCATGCCACTGGACCAGGTAGCTCAGGTTGATAGCACAAATTTTCCTCACTTAAAATCTAATTAAAACACAAGTCCCAGTGTCAGACCAAAGACATTAACACAAAATATTTATCTTGACGCTGTCACAATCATCGCTTCTCGTGATAGACAACTGAAGAGGCAGCTATCGACAGATGAGCATGGCTCAGGCAACCAGGCCTGCAGAAACTGTCAATCAATAAACCTTATCCCATTAGGGTAGTAGAGGTACCATTGTGGAAACACCAACACAAAAAGTCCTCAATCCTGTCCTGTGAACGAGTGTGGAAAAATTATTTCCTGTCCATTCTTTGATGGACTCTTTTTTGTCTCCTTGTTTCCTTCCACCTTCAGCTGTTCCCTGCAGTATTATTTTTTAGATGGAGTCATGTCTCATTACATACCCTAAACTATGTCAGTTTTTTAAGTTTCACAACTGACAGAAGTGGTTTCTGTAGGCCTGCCAGGAAATTTATTTTATCTCTCATGTAACAATTTGTTTTATGTTCTTAATAAGAGACAGAAAAATCTTCTATAGCATTTAGATTGAAAGCTTGCCTCCTTCTTTCCATATCATCAGTTAGTGTCCAGCTCTCGCATCCATACAAAAGAACAGACATCACTAATGACATATAACATGACTTTCCCTGTGATGCTAATGTTCCTTTTCCAGATCACAATCAATCTTGGCTGCAGCCATCTCAAGTTTGCCTTAATTTCTTTACTAGATCTTCTGTCACAACATATGCAGAACCATAAATATTTAAAAGAATTCACTTCTAGTTTTTGACCATATATCATGGCGTTTGTATAAGCCTGGTTATCAACCCACTAACTGCAACTTTCTTTCCACATATTTTGGTCACTTATTCCAATTGTGTGGCAAGTTCTTGGAATTCTAGTTCAGATTCAGTCAGAAGATGGATATCATCAGCAAAACATAGGTTGCAGAGAGAAACTATAAGCCACAAGGAAAATAAAGATGATAGTGGTGACTGGGATTTTTTTCACGTGGATCTTCTGGTAAAAATTCCCGATCTCTAGGTAGTGAGATCAAACTCCTGTGTTCAGTGTCGAGCATGTTAAAAATTCCTTGGCAGTTGGAAATCAAAAAGAGTAGGCTTAACAGCAGTTGCTCGGTCAAAAATCAACTCAAGTTATTTGTACCTTTCCATAGGTGGTTTATTACGAACAGCTATAGATGGAGCCTAACTGGCTGTGAGTCTAATTAGTTCTAGTGTTTGAGTCTATTAAGATGGACTTGCACATTGGTTAAACCACCCTCCAATAAACTGGTTGTATACAGACTTTAGACCTAGATTGGAGTACTGTGTACAGGTGTGGAGTCCTTATCATAGAGGGGACATAAACATGCTAGAAAGAATACAAAAAAGAGCGACAAAGATGATAGTAGGATTCCAGAATTACAGTTATGAGGAACGACTCAGAAAAACCGGCCTATAGTGTCTCGAAGAGAGAAGAATTCGTGGTGACTTAATACAGGTTTATAAGATGATCAGAGGAATCGATAAATTAGACTATAACAAGTTTTTTAAAATACAGCCACCTACAATAACACGAGGGCATAGATACAAGCTGACTAAAGAGAGGTCCAGGTTAGATATTAGGAAATATTTTTTTAGTCAGAGAGTGGTGTCTGCTTGGAATGCATTGCCAGGGGAGGTAGTGAAGGCAGGGACAGTTAATGCATTTAAGAATAAACTGGATGCGCATAGCTTTTAGAGCAAGGTGATGTAAATGTAACTGGTTGTATACAGACTCTGCAGGGTCTTCTAAACCAGTATAAAGACGTTAAGTTAAGTTAAGTTAAGTTAGTATAAAGACGCTTAGTTAGTTTTTTTTTGCGTTCGACTTATTTTCTCTAATCCCCAAGGCGGTGTGCGTTGCACTGTGGTTTTTATTTTGCGCATGTCGGCCCAGTGCATCCGACTTCAGCATGCATTTTATGTAACGGTCTGCTTCCTCCTGGATTTTCAAAGGGTTTCCTTCCCTGGGGTAACGGCCGGTACTTGATGGAGATCAAACCCAGCACCTGCGGACTGTGAGCTGTGTCACTTAATCACTAGCCCACGCCGTCCCCTCGTTAAGTTAAAGCCCATATTAGAAGAACTATGGGGCAAAGATGGAGCAGTGAATGAGCTGATAGCAGCCAGAGACTCATAGCTGGCTGCTTGCATCAAGGTCAGTGACCTCCAACAGACCAAGATGCTATTCTAACCCCAAGTGGAAGCCCTAGAAATAGACTGTAATCATGCAGCCTGGCTAAGAGATTATGGATTGAAAGAAGGAAGGCAAACCCAGTCCCAAAAATGCAGCAAAATTGGATGTGTTGGGTGGAAAAGTCGCAGATATTGCAGTCTCGCTGTAAACTATGACACAACATCATAATTGCCCTTTTCAGGACAAATACCAAAGAAGAAGGATAATTAAGTCAAGGAATCAAGACAAGAACAGCCACACACAGCCACACACAGCCACACACAGCCACACACAGCCACACACAGCCACACGCAGCCACACGCAGCCACACGCAGCCACACACAGCCACACACAGCCACACACAGCCACACACAGCCACACACAGCCACACACAGCAACAACTTTACAAACATCACAAACAAGAACAGCCACACACAGCCACACACAGCAACAACTTTACAAACATCACAAACAAGAACAGCCACACACAGCCACAACTTTACAAACATCACAAACAAGAACAGCCACACGCAGCCACAACTTTACAAACATCACAAACAAGAACAGCCACACACAGCAACAACTTTACAAACATCACAAACAAGAACAGCCACACACAGCAACAACTTTACAAACATCACAAACAAGAACAGCCACACACAGCCACAACTTTACAAACATCACAAACAAGAACAGCCACACACAGCAACAACTTTACAAACATCACAAACAAGAACAGCCACACACAGCAACAACTTTACAAACATCACAAACAAGAACAGCCACACACAGCCACAACTTTACAAACATCACAAACAAGAACAGCCACACACAGCAACAACTTTACAAACATCACAAACAAGAACAGCCACACACAGCAACAACTTTACAAACATCACAAACAAGAACAGCCACACACAGCAACAACTTTACAAACATCACAAACAAGAACAGCCACACACAGCAACAACTTTACAAACATCACAAACAAGAACAGCCACACACAGCAACAACTTTACAAACATCACAAACAAGAACAGCCACACACAGCAACAACTTTACAAACATCACAAACAAGAACAGCCACACACAGCAACAACTTTACAAACATCACAAACAAGAACAGCCACACACAGCAACAACTTTACAAACATCACAAACAAGAACAGCCACACACAGCAACAACTTTACAAACATCACAAACAAGAACAGCCACACACAGCAACAACTTTACAAACATCACAAACAAGAACAGCCACACACAGCAACAACTTTACAAACATCACAAACAAGAACAGCCACACACAGCAACAACTTTACAAACATCACAAACAAGAACAGCCACACACAGCAACAACTTTACAAACATCACAAACAAGAACAGCCACACACAGCAACAACTTTACAAACATCACAAACAAGAACAGCCACACACAGCAACAACTTTACAAACATCACAAACAAGAACAGCCACACACAGCAACAACTTTACAAACATCACAAACAAGAACAGCCACACACAGCAACAACTTTACAAACATCACAAACAAGAACAGCCACACACAGCAACAACTTTACAAACATCACAAACAAGAACAGCCACACACAGCAACAACTTTACAAACATCACAAACAAGAACAGCCACACACAGCAACAACTTTACAAACATCACAAACAAGAACAGCCACACACAGCAACAACTTTACAAACATCACAAACAAGAACAGCCACACACAGCCACAACTTTACAAACATCACAAACAAGAACAGCCACACACAGCAACAACTTTACAAACATCACAAACAAGAACAGCCACACACAGCAACAACTTTACAAACATCACAAACAAGAACAGCCACACACAGCAACAACTTTACAAACATCACAAACAAGAACAGCCACACACAGCAACAACTTTACAAACATCACAAACAAGAACAGCCACACACAGCAACAACTTTACAAACATCACAAACAAGAACAGCCACACACAGCAACAACTTTACAAACATCACAAACAAGAACAGCCACACACAGCAACAACTTTACAAACATCACAAACAAGAACAGCCACACACAGCAACAACTTTACAAACATCACAAACAAGAACAGCCACACACAGCAACAACTTTACAAACATCACAAACAAGAACAGCCACACACAGCAACAACTTTACAAACATCACAAACAAGAACAGCCACACACAGCAACAACTTTACAAACATCACAAACAAGAACAGCCACACACAGCAACAACTTTACAAACATCACAAACAAGAACAGCCACACACAGCAACAACTTTACAAACATCACAAACAAGAACAGCCACACACAGCAACAACTTTACAAACATCACAAACAAGAACAGCCACACACAGCAACAACTTTACAAACATCACAAACAAGAACAGCCACACACAGCAACAACTTTACAAACATCACAAACAAGAACAGCCACACACAGCAACAACTTTACAAACATCACAAACAAGAACAGCCACACACAGCAACAACTTTACAAACATCAAAATAGCTCATAAGAACAGCAAACAAGGAAACTTGACTGACCAAATGGGTCATGGAAAACACAGAGAGGGAGGCCTACAGACTTATGGCAAGCCATATCCAAATGACAGTATAAATCAACTGACGAGGAAGGATCAGTGCATTATTTTCTGGCTTAGAACCCAACAAATTTCACTTAACAAGCACCTGAACAGAATCTAACCACAATATACTCCAGAATGCCAGCTGTGTACACACTTCATTCGAAACTGTTGATCCTCATCTCTTTGAATGCTTTGCACTGAACAATCAAAATGAAAATACTTCTTTCTTCAAGGCCAGATAAATGGAACACTATGTATGGCGCTAAACAACAACTGACAAACACATGCAGAGACCTTTACATGGCATTGGGTCGAAGGGCGAGAGCCCGGATGCTGCTGGATCCATAACAAAAACAAGTTAAGTCAAGTAAAGAATTGTTGTTCTTCTTTGTTGTTAGTTCTCAGTCTCTCCCTAACAAGCCCTGAAAAGGGCTTTGCAGGTAGCAGAATGTAATCTGCAGAATGGAATACATTGTGTCGTAGTTTACAGCTTGACTAGCAACATTTGCACTTTTCGGTCTGACACGTCCAACTTCAGCAGGCATTTTTAGTTACCGAGTTAGCCTTCACTCTCTGATGCCTTTTCCTTAACCAGTCTGCTCTGTTGCAGCCTGTTATCCAGGATCATCGCATGAAGGTGTAGAAGGGTCATGGCAGCTCTAGATCGCTGACCCTGACGCCAGCAGTCAGCTTAGGTTGCTGATCGCTACAATTCATGTACTGCTCAGCATCTTGATCCTAAGTACAGAATCAAGAAGTACCACTTGTAACTTAACTTAACTTAACGTCTTTATACTGGTTTAGAAGACTCTGCAGAGTCTGTATACAACCAATTACATTTACATCACCTTGCTCTAAAAGCTATGCACATCCAGTTTATTCTTAAATGCATTAACTGTCCCTGCCTCCACTACGTCACCTGGCAATGCATTCCAAGCAGACACCACTCTCTGACTAAAAAAATATTTCCTAATATCTAATCTGGACCTCTCTTTAGTCAGCTTGTAGCTATGCCCTCTTGTTTATTGTGGGTGGCTGTATTTAAAAAAAAATTGTTATAGTCTAATTTATCCATTCCTCTGATCATCTTATAAACATGTATTTAGTCACCATAAATTCTCCTCTCTTCTAGACACTATAGGCCGGTTTTTCTGAGTCTTTCCTCATAACTGTAATTCTGGAATCCCACTATCATCTTTGTCGCTCTTTTTTGTATTCTTTCCAGCATGTTTATATGCCCTCTCTGATATGGACTTCACACCTGTACACAGTACTCCAATCTAGGTCTAACTAATGCTTTATACAGTTTTACTATCACTTCCTTGCTCCTATGTTTAATATTTCTTTTTATTATACCTAACATTACATTTGCCTTTTTTCACTGCTACCTTAACTTGCTCACTCACCTTTCCTGTATGATCTATTATAACCCCTAGGTCCCTTTCCTTATCTATCTTTCTAACATTGTTCTCTCCCATTCTGTAATTATGTTCCATATTGGATCTACCCATGTGGATGACTGTACATTTATCTACATTAAACTCCATTTGCCAGCTTACAGAACATTCTCAAATTTTATCTAAATCCAACCTCAATATATCCACTTCCGCTTTAGATGAGACACTACTGCATAGTTTTGTGTCATCAGCAAATTTTGCAATCATGTCCAAATCATTTATGTATATATCTCAAGAACAAAATTGGTCCCAAAACCGAGCCCTGTGGCACACCACTTTTCACTTCACGCCACTAAGAGTACTCCTTATTTATGCTCACCCTCTGCCTTCTTCCCGTTAACCAATTTTCAATCCATTTGGCAACTTCCCCACCTATTCCATGTGATTTTAACTTTCGAAATAATCTTTGATGAGGTACTCTATCAAAGGCTTTCGCAAAATCTAGATAAATAACATCCACTGGCTCCCCTTATCTATCATTTTGGTAACCTCCTCCATGAATTCTAATAGATTTGTTAAGCATGATCTCCCTCTAGTAAACCCATGCTAACTATTTCTAATTAGATTAAATTTGTCTAAATGCATTACAATGTTTTCTTTGATTATTGACTCTAACAATTTACAGACTATGCTCGTTAAACTCACCGGTCTATAATTCGCTGGATCTGATTTTTTTAATAAGGGGATCACTCCTGCATATTTCCAATCCAGTGGAACAATCCCTTTTGTAAGTGATTGAGAACATAATATAGCCAATGGTTTTGCTAGTTAGTCTCTAATTTCATACAGCAATTTTGGATGAATACCATCTTGACCTGGACATTTATCCACTTTCAACCCCTCCAATTTTTTAAAAACCATTTCCTCTGTAATACAGATTGATCTTAATCCCGCTGTTTCCATGTCTCTTTGAAAAATATTTATAGGCTCTGTGATCTTGGAGCAGTCCTCTTTTGTGTAGACTGTGCCAAAGTACTGATTGAGTAGATTAGCTGCCTTCCTATTCTCACTTATTATTTTCCTTGTACTGTCTATGAGAGGGCCTACTTTGTCTTTCATTCTTTGTTTATTTCTAACATAAGAGAAGAAGCTTTTACTGTCAGTCTTGATCCTCTGAGCAAGTTTTTTTTCAAAGTCTATTTTTGCTGTTTTATTTGCTTTCCGAGATATGTTCTGCTTGTCCAAATATTTTAAATATGTTTCTTTTGATTTATCTGCCTCTATATATTTTTTCCATGCTTTTTTTTTAGCTCTTCTACATTTAACTACAAATCTAGTTATCCACTTTTTACACTTCGGGTTTATCTCCCTACATGGAACACATTCCTCTTTTAGCGTTCCTAGAACTGTTTTAAAACTCCTGTTCAACATCTGTTCCTACGACAATATCTTTCCAGATTATGTGGTTCGCTGCCCCTTTCATACTCTTAACATCTACCTTAGAGTAGTCGTATGTTCGCGTGTAAACAGCATATACTTACCTTCCATCTATGTGATCCTTGAAGTCCACAGATTGCTGGTTATACACAAACCCGTACAGACAGCCAGTGAATCCAAGATTATTCTGAACTGTAGCATCATATATTCTAGAATGGGCGAAGGTATGCTTGTGTAAGTTTGATAATCAGTTTCAAAGATACATGTACACACAATGGCAGAAGAGGAGCAACTAAATAACCTCAGTGTTACCTGTAATATGTAGTGTAGTTTTTTAACATGTCCATATGTGTACATCTGTTCATACTTTTTGTTTTGGCTTCATCCCCTAGAGTTCTGTTATTACATGTTATATAAATATTATCCCTACAGACAGGCATACAGACATTAGCATTAGTGAAGAACAAAAGATTCAAGACAACATCAAGATGGCACCAGAGGAGCACATGATGCCAAAGCTAACAATGAATGAAATGGATGAGGCCATGAGAACTTTAAAGAAAAAGAAATCGCCCGGAAAAGATGGCGTAACAAACGAAATACTGATGGGGTTGGGCCAAACAGCAAAGAGGTTGTTACTATAAGTCCTGAACCAAAGCTGGAAAAGGGGAATTGTACCGCAGGCATGGAAAGATGCTGTACTTATACAAGTACCAAAGAAAGAAAAAGATAGAACAGATCCAAATGGATACAGGTCCATCAGTCTACTGAGCTGTGTAGGCAAACTGATGGAGAGTATGATAAACACCAGACTGATGTGGCACCTGGAAGAAAAACACATATTATTTCCACAGCAAGCAGGATTTAGACAACACAGATCCACTGAGGACCAGATCACTCTCATAGCACAAGAAATAGAGGATGCTTACCAACAGAAAAAGCATACAGTAGCGGTTTGGGTGGATCTAGAGCAGGCATTTGACAAGGTGTGGAAAGACGGACTTAAAGTCGAGCTACGAAGAAGTGAAGTATCTGGAAAAATGTACAGATGGATCAGCCACTACCTCGAAAACAGAACAGCCAGAGTTCAAGTACAAGGGCAGATGAGCAAACAGGTGGCACTGGAGCAAGGAGTACCCCAAGGGGGAGTACTGTCACCTACACTTTTCCTGGTGTATATAAACAACATCACAGAGAATATACCAAGAAGAGTCCACAGCTCCATGTTTGCAGACGATCTGGCTATGTGGACCTCTGAAAAAAATCTCACCGTAGCAAACAATCGGATGCAGCAGGCCCTAACATTGTTGGAGGAGTGGGCGAACACATGGCTGGTCAAAATAAATGAGAAAAAAACAACATGTACGATATTCTGGCTTTCAAATAAACCATAGAACACAAAAATAAGTCTTAACAGTAAGTATCTGCGGCCAAACGACAACCCAAACTACCTGGGAGTCACATTTGATCGCCGCATGACATGGAAAAGTCAGATCGAGAGAAACCGAATGAGAGCCAGAGAAAGAATGGCAATCATGAGGAAACTTGCTGGCACAAGCTGGGGAGCAAACGAAAGAATACTAAAGAAACTGTACACTGGAAGAGTGAGACCAGTTCTCGAGTATGGCATTGCGGCTTGGGCAACAGCAGCAAAGACAAACTTTGACAAAATTAGCAAACTTTAAAGCCAAGCCATGAGAGTTATAACAGGAGGCATGAAGTCAACGCCAATTGTAGAACTTGAAAAGATTACAAATCTGCAATCCATGACCGACAGCAGAGACTGCAGAGCCCAACAGCAAGCAGAGAAACTCAGAAGACTGACAGACCACCCAATGCATCAGAGACTAAATAGATTTGGAAATGGGAAACTAAAGCGGAGAAACTTTGCAGAAATAGCCAAAGCAAAGATGAGCGAAGACCCTATGAACACCGTAACAATACCAAAGCCCATCCCTACTGTACGCAAACCCACCGGAAGGAGCATATCATTCTGGAGGTGGTAGAAAATATACCAGGTATTGGAAACAAGAACAGCCAGACTGAAAAAGAAAGAAGAGACATAACCCTGAGTTACATAACGGAAAACTACCCAAGCATGGACTGGATCCATGCATACACTGACGGTTCTGTAACAAACACAACACAGAACGGAGGGGGAGGGGTATTCCTGAGCCTACCAAATGGTAGAAAAATAACACTGTCATTGGCAACTGGAAAATTCTCAAGCAATTTCAGAGCAGAGGCAGAGGCACTGAGGGCTGCAGTAGAAGAAATGCTGACAGGCGAAAGCAATGAAAGCCAGATAGTCCTGTTTACAGATGCCCTGGCCGTAGTTACAGCACTAAAAAGCCAGAAAAATACTGAAATTAATAATTTAAGAGCAGTACTCTGTCAACTATGCCAGCAGTCCGCACCAAAAAGAGTAGTGGTACAGTGGGTTCCATTCCACTGTAACATCCAAGGCAACGAGGAGCCAGACAGACTGGCAAAAGAAGGTGCAAGACTACCACAACCAGATTCTAGTGTGACCTACGAAGAGTCCAAAAGGCTTATTAGGGCCAGATACATGGCCAAATGGGAAACAGAACATACTGGCTACACAAAAAATGATGCGTATTACCAGTTGAACAGAAGAGAGCAGGTCGTGGTCTTCAGACTCCGCACAGGCCACAACAGACTGAGGTACCACCTATTCAATAAACTGAAGATAGGTGGCACTGACGAATGCACTTGTGGTACAGGAAAAATGACCGCTGAACATTTGCTGCAAAACTGCCAGACATACGAGGACCAGAGAAAGCACATGTGGCCATCACCAGTGGCAACACTAGACAAGCTCTATGGCAGTGTCAACAGTCTCAAGATGACAGCTGCTTTCTTCGAACAAATACAGGTTGACGTCTGACAGCGTACGAAGAAGAAGATATAAATATTTTATATATATATATATATATATATATATATATATATATATATATATATATATATATATATATAAATATATATATATATATATAATAATTATTATATAACATGTAATAACAGGTATAATCAGATATGCTGAGGATATGATGTTAATAGCAGAGGATCCAGTACATCTGCATAGCTTAATGGATAAGACAACCAGCAAAAGTCAGCAATACAGGTTGGAAATCAACATAAAAAAGACTAAAATTATGGTGTTTTCCACAAAATAGAAAGTCCAAAAGCTTTCATCCACATAAATGGAGAAATTCTGGAACAAGTGACGAGCTATGTATATCTTGTCAACTCATTTCAGCTGATGGAAAATGCGAAATAGAGATCATTAAAATAATTGCAATGGCCAAGAATACATTTAACAGCATGAGAGATAGATTTCTGTTAAAGCAGATATCTCAAATCTTAAAAATGAGAATCATCAAATGCTATATGCATTTAGTTTTATTGTATGGAGTAGAAACGTGGACCCTGACAAAGAAAATGGAGAAGCATATTGAAGCCTTTGAAATGTGGGCATTCAGAAGACTTGGATGAGTTTCTTGGAAAGATAGGAAAACCAATAATGAGGTTCTGGAACAACTCCAGGTGGAACAGAAGGTGCTAAAGGTTATTTTGGAGTACAGATCAGAATGTGGTCGGGGGACAGTTTGACTGTGTGTACCAGCCTGGCGCGAGACAGAGGAAGATCCATTATCGCCAACCGCCGTTGCGGAGATGACACTTGATGAGGATGATGAGATATATATATATATAAAAATAATAATAATAATAATTCATCCATCGTCATTGATGAGGACCACCAACATCATCACATGTCATAATGCAACCTTGAGTATGTGTGCGCGCTTGTGACTGATCAAGCCAATTCGAGCCTAGATAAGTCTATGGCACAACTGGCATACATAGTCGGCAGTTGTCTATGCTCTTGACTTCCTGATTGCCCATCTATCCTGAGTGCTGCCTAGATACGGAGACCCTCGCTGACTTTGCCGTCTGTGACTGTGCTCTTCCACGTTGAGAGATTGTGAGCCAGGTTCTCCCAGGTGTTAATGTCTGTTTGACAGCATTTAAGGGACTCTTTCAGACTGTCCTTAAAAAGCTTTTTAGGACGTCCTTGTGATCATTCTCCTTCACTCAGTTTGACATACAGGAGCCTCTTTGGAAGCCTCTGGTTTGACATTTGGGCAAGGCAGCCTTGACATTGGAATTTTTGAAGAAGTGCATAAATACTTTGCATGTTTGCTCTGGATAGCACTTCAGTATCTGTGATATGGTTCTGTCAGCGTATATACAGTATGAGTTTAAGATAGTTGCCAGAATGTGAAAATGATTTAGTCTCCTGGCATCACCAGCGCATACAGTCCAGCTCTCAAACACATAGAGCAGGGTGGGGACAATGGCAGCACGGTTGACCTTCAGCTTAGTCATTATGCTGATTCCTTGACAATCCCATACTGTTGAGCGCATTCGGCCAAAAGCTGAGCTGGCCTTTGCTATTCTATTAGTCAGCTCATCAGCAATAGTCACTGATCTTGACAGGGTGCTTCCGAGGTAGACACATTTTTCAACTGTTTGTAATTTCTGTCCCTTCACTGTAACTACTGGCTGTTTACGTGATGTGCTTGGTGCCAGTTGATACATCTCGGTTTTCTTTGTGCTAATTGTCAAGCCAAAGTTGTCACAAGCAGCAGAGAACTGGTCCATGCCCTCCTGCATATTCCGTTCTGATGTATTGTTCAGAGCATAGTCATCTGTAAACAAGAACTTGCATATCATATCGCGCATCACCTTGGTCTTCGCCTCTAGTCTGCGTAGACTGAATAGACCACTATCCATGCGGTCTTTTATAGGTATGCCATACTTGGTATTCTTAAAGGCGTCCGTCAACATAGCTGAAAACATCATACTAAACAGTGTCGGAGCAAGTACACATCCCTGTTTCACACCGTTGTTGATCTCAGATGGTGAAGATGTCTCGCCGCTGTCAAGTATATGTGCGCTCATGTCTTGCCTACCTCGGAGTCCTTGTTAGTGAGAGACTCAAACAAACGCACCAAAAGAAAAGGGCAGGAGAGGTGGTAAAAGAAAAAATAGGAAGCCAAGAACAGGAAAAGCTTTTCTAGATTTGCCCTGCCCTGCTCAAAATCCCAGCCAGCTAAGCAGGAAATTCGTCATCAGGCTACCACGACAGCAAATGTGCTGAGCAGTGTGGACTGCACAGAACACAGCGAGACACTTGAGCAGCCGTGGTTATCCACTGCCCCCGAGTCCACATCCAGTCGTCCTGACTTGTCTTGCTACTGGTTAAAGTTGGACTCGGGCGGAAGAGAGTGAGGTTGACAAACTGCGCAACCCTTCCTCACTTAAATCAAATTCATCGCGCAAGTCATTCTCTTTTCATTTATTTAGTACTAACACAGTCGAGTCCTGTGACGACCGGCAAGCTTCACTGCTTCTGTTATTTCTGCGATCCATCGTTTGCGTGGTCGACTCTTGGCTTTGTATCCATTTTATTTGTATAGCATTGTTTTCTGAGGGATACTATCTGGTGTTTGACGTGTCACGTGGCCGAACCATTTGGTTTCCTGTCTCTTGATGAGGTCTAGCACTGGTGTTGTACCTACTTGTTTTCTAATATCTTCGTTTCTGATTCTATCCATTATTGTTACTCCAAATAATCTGCGTAGACATTTTATCTCTGTTATTACAATGCTTCTTTTATCTTTACTTGTCAATGTCCAATTTTGGCACTGATAGCACAATGTGGGTAGGAATATCACGTTATTTTTGTATCCATTGTCACGTGTTTACATTGTAATATCGGGGACATTTGGTCAATGATTTGACTTGCTTTATTACATCTGTGTTTGATTTTCAGCTGAAAATATTTTACCCAGGAACGTGAAATTTTTCACCTTTTTAAATTGTTGATTTTGAATAAATATATTTGTTTTTGTTTCTTTTTTTGCAATCGTTATAACTGCGGTATGAACATCAATGCCTTCCACTACAAGGACACACTAAACAAGCTGCATAATGCATTCTAAAAAAACCTGGCAACCTGCTTTCATGTGGTGTAATTCTGTTGTACAACAATGCTTGTCTGCATATCACGAACATTGTGCAGGCAGCGTTAGCACAGAAAAATATGAAAGTTCTGACACACCCAGCACACAGTCACTATCTGTTCCCATGTGACTCATTTGTTTGTATCCTTAAAAAAGCTTTAAAGGGACAATGATTTCACTCTGATGCAGACATCATAACAGCAGTGACCAAATGGTTCAATGATCAACCAAAGTCCTTTTTTGCAGACACCATCCGATATCTCAGTAAACAGTGGGATGTGTTCCGGAATGCCTACGTAGACTTACTTCTAACAATCCACGGTGCATGTTTACTTCCTAATAATTACTTTGTTTAATACTGTCACCCCTGCTCATGTACCTTTCCTGCTTTTATAATAAAGTCACCGGGAAGGATTTAATTTGATCACACCTTGCACGCGCGAGCTCTCTTCTCCTCTCTCTCTCACACACACACACACACATAGAGAGAGAGGGGGAGAGAGAGAAAGAGAGAGAGAGAGAGAGAGAGAGAGAACCAAGGTAAGTGGAGTCGCACTGGTGGACCTCAAGACCATAGTAAAATATGTAAATAATTGGAGTGTGACGATTGTGATCTCGGTCGCGGGTTCAAATCACAGTGGAGATTGAGATTTCTTTACATGGATCATTTGGTAAAAATTTCCCCTGATCTCTGAGTAGTGAGTGTTCAGTAGCGTACATGTTAACAATCCCTTGGCAGTTGGAAATCGAAAAGAGTAGAATTAAGGCTGCTGTGCGAACAAAATTCAAGTTGAAAAATCTACTTGAATTACTCTAGGATTCTCGACCCACAGGGAATGTCGTAAAAAGAGGACTGTGTGGCTATAATATCAGATCATGGTTCTGTGGTCAGCAGAGCGGCATAGATGGTGCCTGACAGTCCACCTTCCTCTAATTCACCCTTCCACCACCACCAGTCCTAGGAATAGGCAATCATATATTTAAGGTAACGTCGTGGGCTAGTGGTTAAGTGACACGGTTCACAATCCGAAGGTGCTGGGTTCACACCCCATCACAGCACCGGCCATTACCCAGGGTAAGCAAACCTTTAAAAAGTGCAGGAGGAAGCAGACCCTTACATAAAATGCATGCCAAAGTCGGATGCACTGGGTCGGCCAGCGCAAAATAAAAACACACCACCTTGGGGAATAAAGAAGTAAGGCAAACATGCAAAATAAAAAATTTGAAAAAAAAAAAAAATTACACGTGCTACCAACCTAACGATTGGTAACAGATACTGGGATTGACCTGGCAATTCACCAACAAATTTTTGCCTGACAAAAAAATATGAAAAACAGGTCACAACTCCCCACAATGTCTAGCGACACAAGTTGACTGAAGCTAGATAGATAGACGATCGAGTTCCAATAATCCTATAGAATTAAAAGGAAAAGTATGTTCATTCTTTACCTATTAAACAAATTACCACTGCAGCCCCCCCTATCATCATCACCCTATATTATGGCAGGAAAACGTGCACATTCTAATATCTGACACAGAGATGATGGAGGAAAGACACATGGATTAGAAAAGTTGAAAAGGTGTATGTTTTAATATACTCCTTCTTCGTATGCTTTCAGGCATCAAATTGCAAATTTGTAAGTAAACAGTGTTCAGCTTGAGGTCATTGCCATATGTGCTCTCTCTGTTCTTTGAATGCTAGACACCATTGTAGCAGATATTAAGCCGTCATCTGATCTGTGCCACAGACACATTCATCAGTAAAAAAATATTGGGAAATGTGGTGTTAGTACCATATTACTGACCAAGTCCTAATTCTGCCTCCAATTGGGGCCTTGAAATGCAGCCATGTATCTTGGCTAAGAGATTAGAGATTGACATACGCTGCCTGCCATTCATTCTTGGAATTATGTGAAGGAACAGAGTGATAAATGCAGAGGTGTCCCAAGCAATAACACTCTTCCTAGGTAGTGTATTTCAACACATTGGTTTTTAAAAAAACATTTAAATATTTTTTTGGCCGTTCACCTTATTTCTCTATTCCCCAAGGCATTATGTTTTTATTTTGGGCTTGTAAGCCCATTTCATCTGACTTTGGCATGCATTTTATGTGAGGGTCTGCTTCCTCCTGCATTTTCTAAGGGTTTTCGTCCCTGGGGTAACGACCGGTGCTGTGATTGGGGAGCGAACCCAGCACCTTCGGCTTGTGAGCCGCATTACTTAACCACTAGACCATACTGTCACCTAACACATGGTAATAAAAAATTTAAAAAAAAAGCATCCTAACACATAGAGTTCGTATTTATTATGTTAATGATAATCTGAATAATGCAAAATTACTTGTCAGTGACCCCTCCAACATACAGGACTCCAGTGAAGTCTGCGACATTGTGAAGGTCCTCTGGGAGATCAATTACTGTCCTTGTGAAGTCCACAGTGAACCTGACATTGTAGGAATCATGCTCCACATAGATGACATGCCACTCTCCTTGGTCCAGGCGGTTGTGGGAAGTGATTGTTTCAATGATCTCATGTCTGCCAAGCTTCAGGTAAAACCTCACTTGATTCTCTGTACATGACACACAGAAGGAGAGAGGACATGCAGGAATCTAGACAAGCTGTATTATACAAGATAGTATCAGACATTTCATAACTGATTCACTATGGTGAGCTGGCGTATTGGCTTCTGAAAAAATCCTGTACAAAATGTCACCATTTCGTCAATTCCAAGTTTTTTAAAACTTGAAAATGTTGTTTTTCATGGAAGTGTCGCCATTATGGCATGCAGTAAAGATATGTATGTAGCATTTGCAGCTAGATCTTTGCTCAAACATGCTCAAATGTTTGATTTTGTGAAAATAATTGAAATTTTCAATGAAATGTGAATACTGTGAAAATTATTACAACAAAGAACGTGAAACTTTAGAAACATCTTTCAACATGGATTATCTTCACTTGGCAGCGATTGTCTTGGTCAGGTTTGGGTTCTTGTTGTTTAATGCCCACAATGAGTAAGTGTACTCTTTTGTACACCCTGACAAAGGACGTTAAGTGGCGGGTTGCAGTAGCTTTCCTCACATCTCGAGCATGCTGACGAAGGTGGACTCCGATCCTCCAGGTGGTGGTCCTATGCTTGACTTCATCTGCGTGGCGCTCAATACTATGGGGATCACATTGATCCACATCTCATCAGCCAGACTGCCTTGAAAACAGCCTGTTTCCAGGGAATGCTACATTGTGGTCTTGGTCAGTGACGTGACCCTGACGCAATGTCCTGGTCAGTATTTTGTGCCTGACTGGACTAGTGTCTCAGTTCCCCTGAGCAATGAGTAAACAATTTTTTTTTCTGGTTGAATACTAAACTATGCCACTGCAATCTCTTTTACACTAATCTGCATCTCCACGTATACAATATCTTTATTCAATTATATTCGTCATTCAACTGTGCAGCTTAGTAAATAATACTTGACATGTTAATGAAATATTACTGAAGATGCAAGGGGGTTTCAAATTAAAACCTTAAAAGTGGGATAGAAATGAGAAAAACTATGCCTTTGTATTGTAACTTGTTAATATGGTTGCTAAGGATGTCAAGAGTGTCTTGCACGTGCCATAATGATGCAAACGAACAACATGTCATAATTGCAGTTAAAAGCAGACCACCCCACTATTGACATGCACCAAAAAAGAGCAGCATTCTGGTAACTGTTTTTGAGCAGCGAAGGGGTGAAACATATAGAAACTCATCGCCGAATGAAGGTCCATAATGGTGATGCATGCCTTTCACTACAGCAGATGTATGAGTGGAGTAGAAAGTTACAAAATGACGTGAATTCTGTGATAGACTATTCATGACTGGGTCAGGCACACCGAGTTGTGACCCCAGAGTGGATTGCAGCCGTTAACCGCCTTGTTAAAAAAAAAATCACTGTTTGACTGAATGCAATTGCTGCACATCTGGACATCAGTCAAGATTCTGTACACTATGTCATCCATAATGTGCTACAGGACCTCAAAGTGTCTTCAAGGTGGGTGCCATGGTAGCTTACTCCAGAATTAAAACAACAATGTGTTGATGTCTGTCTGTAACTTTTGTAGTGCTTAGAAGCAGAAGGTGATGGTTTCCTAGCAAGAATCATTTCTGGAGATGAAACCTGGGTTCACTACCACAAGCCTGACATGAAGAGTGCGAGCGAGCAAGGAATGGCACAATTCCTTCTCTCTGACACCGTAGAAGTTTTGCACGCAGCAATCTGGAAGAGGTTTTGCACACAGCAATCCGCAGGGGAGGTGACTATCTTTTGGGATGAGCAAGGTGTTATTTTAGAGCACTACATGCTCAGGAGAATCCTGTCACCAGTAACAAGTATACAGATCTTCTCGGGAATCATCTGCGACCCGCAATCAAATCCAAACGATGTGGACTCTGAGTAAAGGTGTCCTTTTGCAACATGACAATGCTCGACCGGATAATTCCCATGCAGTTTTTTCGTCAATCTCTACTATGACTAGGTGCTGCTGGTCCCACTTCCCTTGAAACAAGTGGTTACTTGAAACTTATGGAATTTGAAACCAGCATCATTTTGAATTTTTGTTTCTTGAGAGAGATAGCCACTGTTACCTCTCAGTTATAGCTGAACCCCCCCTCAAAAAAAAAAATCTTCAGGTGATTTATCTATAAAATACTCATAGCAGTTCAACTTACCTTCTCTTGTCTGCTATATCACCCATGAGACATTCACAGGTAAGAATGGGGATAGCAAGTAAACCTTGCTTTCCTGTTAGTTTCTGATTCATTCTGGCTGCTTATATACTTAACGTCTTTAAACTGGTCTAGAAGACTCTGCAGAGTCTGTATACAACCAGTTTCTTTTATGTTTCCTCGATATAAAAGCTATGCGCATCCAATCTAATCTTTAATGCATTAATTGATCCTGCCATCACTATTTCTTATGGCAATGCATTCCAAGCATTTACCACTCTGTAACTAAAAAAATATTTCCTAGTATCTAATCTGGACCTTTCTTTAATTTGCGGTTATGCCCTCTTGTTCTTGTAGGCAGTTGTAATTTGAAAACTTTCTAAATACTGTAGGCCGGTTTTTCTGTCTTTCCTCATAAAAACTTTCCTCACAAGATCAAGACTGATAGTAAAAGCTGCTTCTCTTATGTTAGAAATAAACAAAGAATGAAAGACAAAGTAGGCCCTCTCATAGACAGTACAGGGAAAATAATAAGTGAGAATAGGGAGACAGCTAATCTACTCAATCAGTACTTTGGCACAGTCTACACAAAAGAAGAATGCTCGAAGATCCCAGAGCCTATAAATATTTTTCAAAGTGACATGGATACAGCGAGATTAGGATCAATCTATATTACAGAGAAAATGGTTTTCAAAAAAGTGGATAAATGTCTAGGTCAAGATGGTATTCATCCAAAATTGCTGTTTGAAATTAGAGATCAACTAGTAAAACCATTGGCTATATTATGTCCTCAATCACTTGCAAAAGGGATTGTTCCACGGGATTGAAAAGATGCAGGAGTGATCCCCTTATTTAAAAAATCAGATCCAGCGAATTATAGACCGGTGAGTTTAACGAGTATAGTCTGTAAATTGAAATTGTTAAGAGTTAATAATAAAAGAAAACATTGTAATGCATTTAGACAAGTTTAATCTAATCAGAAATAGTCAGCATGGGTTTACGAGAGGGAGATCCTGCTTAACAAATCTATTAGAATTCATGGAGAAGGTTACTAAAATGATAGATAAAGGGGAGCCAGTGGACGTTATTTATCTAGATTTTGCAAAGGCCTTTGATAGAGTACCTCATCAAAGATTAAAATATGGAATAGGTGGGGGAGTTGCCAAGTGGATTGAAAATTGGTTAACGGGAAGAAGGCAGAGGGTGAGCATAAATAAAGAGTACTCTGCGTGGTGTGAAGTGAAAAGTGGAGTGCCACAGGGCTCGGTTTTGGGACCAATTTTGTTCTTGATATATATAAACAATTTGGACATTGATATGGGATCCATGATTGCAAAATTTGCTGATGACACAAAACTATGCAAGTGATAGCCAAACTGTATAAAGCATTAGTTAGACCTATATTGGAGTACTGTGTACACGTGTGGAATCCTTATCATAGAGGAGATATAAACATGCTGGAAAGAATACAAAAAAGAGCGACAAAGCTGATAGTGGGATTCCAATTATGAGGAAAGGTTTATACGATGATCAGAGGAATGGATAAATTAGACTATAATAAGTTTTTATTAAATATAGCCACCCACAAGAACAAGAGGGCATAGCTACAAATTAACTAAAGTGAAGTCCAGATTAGATATTAGGAAACATTTTTTTAGTCCGAGAGTGGTGAATCCTTGGAATGCATTGCCATAGGAGGTAGTGGAGGCAGAGACAATTAATGCATTTAAGAATAAATTAGATGCGCATAGCTTTTAGAGCAAGGTAATATAAATGAAACTGGTTGTATACAGACTCTGCAGAGTCTTCTAAACCAGTATACAGATGTTAAGTTAAGATATAATTCAGGAATCCCACTATTAGTTGTATAGTTCTTCTTTGTATTCTGTCCAGCATGTTTATATCCTCTCTACGATAAGGACTTCACACCTGTACACAATACTCCAATCTAGGTCTAAATAATGCTTTATACAGTTTGGCCATCACTTCCTTGCTACTATGTTTAATATTTCTTTTCATCATATCTAACATTGCATTTGCCTTTTTCACTGCTACTTGGACTTGCTCACTCACTTTACCTGTATGATCTATTATAACCCCTAGGTCCATTTCCTTTTCTATCCTTCTAATAGTGTTCACTACCATATAATATAATATAAGTTGAGAGAGATTGTATTTAAGTAAAACATGCTGCACAAACCTGAGATAATTTTGATGTAAAATATGTTGCCCCTGTTCTTGGTGTCTCGGGTTCCTGCCAGCTCTTGCAGATCACTGCTGTGGTATAGGATGACAGCGTTCGTCTGGTGGGTTTTGAAGTTTACTCTCAGGTCACCACTTCTCCAGGGAGGTAGCTTGACAAAACTGTAGCTATGTGTGATTGTCACTGACTTGTCATACGGCTGAAATTCTGTCAAATAAAGACATTGTCAGTTACAGTACATGATCAGCAGGAAATCCTCATCCCGACTACATCCAGCTCACGCCAGAGCTGGAACCTGCACAGGGGCATTTGCCCCTGTAGAAGTACAGGTTGAGTAAGACTAAAAAGACTAAGAAATGAGATTCAGGGCCAAAGACGCAGCAGTGGATGAGCTGACAGCAGCCAGCAACTCATAGCTGGTTGCTTGGATTAGGGCCAGCAAACGACAGTTGATCAAGACCATTTTCTACCTCCAAGTGTCGGCCATGGAAACAGGTTGTACTCAACAAACCTATTGTAGTCTGACCAATGGATAGGGATCTCAGTGGGAAGGCAAACCCGACACTAAAAAAGCCAGCTGAAATCGGATGTGTTTGGCCAAAAGGTGCAGATATCTCATACTTGCTGTAAACTACGACACAACTTCCTATTCAGTATCCCTAATAGCCGCTGCCTGGACAAAATTCAAGTTATAAATCTACTCAAATTATTCTAGGGCCTCTCGCCTCACAGAGAATATGTCGCATCAGGTCTTGGTTATGTGGTTAGCACGCGGCACAGAACAGGCTGTGGGTTTACCTTGCTCTTATCTATGCTTCCACCAGCACCAGTCCCAAAAATATATTTCAGGGCTACCAACCAAGCGGTTTGCAACAGATACTGGAATTGATCTAACAAGTCACCAGCGGATATTCGCCTGCCAAAAAATAAGAAACAAAGAAGGTCACACCTCCCCACAACGTTTAACGATACAAGTAGACTGAAGATAGACAGATATCGGAGAAGAATGAGATTATGTCAACACAAGGCACTGTCTTCAGTTGGAGAATAAAGTCAGCAGGTGGTCAGTACACATGAGATTCTGTCAACTCTTGTCAGTGACAGTTCCAGCAGGTGGTCAGTATACATGAGATTTTGTCAACTCATGTCAGCATCAGTTCAAGTATGTGGTCAGTACACATGAGATTCTGTCAACTCATGAAAGTGACAGTAGGTAGTCAGTACACATGAGATTCTGTCAACTCATGTCAGCATTAGTTCCAGTAGGTGGTCAGTACACATGAGATTCTGTCAACTCATGTCCGCATTAGTTCCAGTAGGTAGTCAGTACACATGAGATTCTGTAAACTCATGTCAGCATTAGTTCCAGTAGGTGAAGTTCAATGAATGGTTTTATTCTTTGTTCAAGCATTTTCGCACACATATTTCTTGTATCTTCTTCTTTTCCTTCATTCGTTCTCAATCTCCCTCTACCAAGCCCTGAAAGGGGCCATGCAAGTAGCAGAATATAGTCCAGAGAACAGAATGTGTTGTACCGTAGTTTACAGCGTGACTGCGATATTTACACCTTTCGGTCCGACACATCTAACTTCATCAGGTTTTTCTTGTATGACTTAGCAACAAAATATGTCTCTGCATGTATGAGTTTCTTTTACTCCTTTTTTGAACAACCCCCTGAATTGTCATTTACTACATGAACATTTGAATACAGTGGCCCTTGTCGTTTATTCTGCTATGTGTCGAAGGGATTCAGTAAAGTTGTTTGATTGGAATATTACTCTTCTCCAAACGATTCCAGACGTCAATTTGAATACATCTAAATACATTAGATTAGATACAAATACAAAATAAAATGCAGAATAGCCCAAGCAAAATCGATCTTTCAGACCATGAAGGGAATATTGTGCAATAAAGCCTTGTCGCTGGAACTGAGAAAGAAGAAAGAATCCTTGGATGTTATGTAGAACTAGTACTGACATATGGCAGTGAATCATAGACGATCAGCAAGTAAGTTGGAAGCAATGTAGATGTAGCTTTACAGAAGAATGCTGCGGATCCTATGGACTGCAAAGAAGACTAATGACACAGTACCCGAAGAGGCACAAAGACAACTCATTGCAAAAATCATAACAAGGCAGTTATCCTTTTTCAGGCTTGTTATGAGAAGAGGCGACTTGGAGCACATTGTGACAATGGGAAAGATAGCAGAGAGACAAAGAAAGGCAGAGAGAGAAGATGTTGGACAGCCTGAGAGAATGGCATGGGCGAAAATCAACAACAGAGTTGGTAAACAACACACGTGAAAGAAGTGGATGGAGGTCCATGATCGCCAACGCCATCCGGCAGGGCACATGATGATGATGATGAACAATTGCAGTGGTCAGCCTGAGCTTAGTGTTATCTCCCCAGAGCGTGGTCAAGAATGCACTGGTGAATGCCATCACTGCTGCCTATATGTAAAGCATTTTTGAAGCAGAACATTGTCCAAATTAAAACATTCTCCAAAATAATATCGGATCCATGATTGCAAAATTCACGAATGATACAATACTATGCAATAGTGTCTCATCTAAAGCAGAAGTGGATAAATTATGGTCGGATTTAGAAAAAATTCAAGAATGGTCTGAGAGCTGGCAAATGGAGTTTAATGTAGATAAATGTAAAGTCATCCACATGATTACAGAATGGGAGTGAACAATATTAGAAAGATAGAAAAGGAAAGGGACCTAGGTGTTATAATAGGCTATACAGGTAAAGTGAGTGAGCAAGACCAGGTAGCAGTGAAAAAGGCAAATGCAATGTTAGGTGTGATAAGCGCCCGAAGACGAATGTGTCGGACCAAAAGGTGCAAATATCGCAGTCCAACTGTAAACTAGTGACAAAATACATTCCGTTCTCCGGACTACATCCTGCTACATGCAGCCCTGTTCAGAGTTTGGTAGCGGAAAATTGAAAACAAACGCAAAAGAAGAAGGTATGATAAAAAGAAATATTAAACATACGAGCAAGGAAGTGAAATTCAAACTGTATAAAGCATTAGTCAGACCTAAATTGGAGTACTGTATACAGGTGTTAAATCCTTATCACAGAGGGGATACAAAACACGCTGGAAAGGATACAATAAAGAACAAACAAACTGATAGTGCGCTTCCAGAATTACAGTTAAGTGGGAAACCTCAGAGACACCTACCTACAGTGTCTAGAAAAGAGAAGAATTAAACTATAACAAGTTTTTCAAAATACAACCACCTACAAGAACAAGAGGAAACAGCTTCAAATTAACTCATTCACTCCCAAATATTTTGGACCTCTGGACACAATTTTATTCTTATGTAAAACTGAAACACAGCATCACTTAGTTGCGATCTATTTGTCTTCAATAGACGTTCACTAAAATAACACATATTATATTCCAAACTGTTGACAATTGAGGCTAGAATAGAATGGAATACACATATTTTAGAAATGGAGGTGTAAATTTGTGTTTGATGAATTAAAGTTGCATAATTGTTTGTTATTTTTTAAAATTATGAACAAAAATGTTCCCCTCATCAATACATTATTCAGCTCTAAACCAATATACAAATAACGTAATGAATTTCTATTGACGGAAATTCTCAAGGGACAATGTTCTGAAAGTTGCACCTAATTTGGTGTAGTTGTTTTCACAGTATTTATATTTTACTGAAGGCACCTGAAGTTGAAAACGTGCTAAAAAATAAAAGCCACGATCAACATCAGCGTGAGTGTTTACAATTTACGAGCACACGGAAAGAATGTTCCTGCTGTATTGAAATTATATATACACACATTTATATTATACACACTAGAATGATTGTGCAGGATCTTGAACCTTAACTGAATTTGTGAACTGTTATTACCATTGCTTGAGACAAAAGAGAGCACCCCCCCTTCATCAGTAGATTTAGTTTTACTTTCATCGCTCGACTTAGAACTAAGACTAGATAAATAAATTTAAACAGCACTATCATAACGATCGATATCTTCATCATCACTACCATTAGCAATAATATAATCTATCTATTCCCGAGCTTGTACTGAAAAAACTCTATTTGGTGTGGCTGAAGGTGCATGGGATAGCTTCAAAGTTGCTCTCCGAAAAAAAATTATATTTTCCAAGTTACGAAACTAAACATTTTTTCAACGAAAAACTAACTCTTTCAGAATGAAAAAGTGCAAAATCTGGACTTCCGCTAATAACCAAAATAAAACATTTAGGTGAACTAGGAATGGGAAAATATGTTATTTTGTGAACACAGTAGCAAAAGCCGATACACCGGCTTCTGGGTTTTCTAGAAAAAACCAGAAGCCGTTGTATCGGCTCGTGGGAGTGAATGAGTTAACTAAAGAGAGGTCCAGATTAGATATTTGGAAATATTTTTTTAGTCAGAGAGTGGTGAATGCTTGGAATGCATTGCCACAGGAAGTACTGGAGGCAGGGATAGTTAATGCATTCAAGAATAGATTGAATTCGCATAGCTTTTAGAGCAAGGAGATGTAAATGAAACTGGTTGTATACAGACTCTGCAGTCTTCTACACCAGCATAAAGATGTTAAGTTAAATTTGGTTATCATATTTGAAAATGCTTACCACTTCCCCAGCACCTTAATGGCCCAAGGGTCATCTGTGCAGTGCCCTCGTTGTTCTGATAAAAGGTGAGTTCCATGATAGGTAACTGATGTTTCTTTCTGTTAAAACCTTTATCAACCAGTGGTTCATCTGAATCTGTACAAACCAAAATGGATTTACATTAACAAAGGGGAGGAAGACTAACGTCTGGTCAGACAAAATATACATGCTAGTCAGGATCAGACAAAATATACTGGCCAAGACCTTCACCTCGGTTTCCTCATAGCCCTCCCTGTTTTCACAGCAGCTTGGCTAACGAGGTGAGGGATCGAAGTGATCCCTGTAGAAATGAGCGACACACAGAGGAAGCCAAGCATAGCACAACCCCCTGGAGGACCCCTGTCCACGTTCATAAGCGATGTGAGGAAAGCTACTGCATCCCGCCACTTAATGTCTTTTTCCGGGCTCACAAAAGAGTAAACCTACTATTGTAGGCATTAAACAACATCAATACATTAACAAAATAACAAATTAGCTATAACGCAAGCAATTGGTGATTTGTTCTGGTCTGTTCCAAAGAATCAACTTCATTGCCCTTAGTGCAAACTCATAGGTGCACAGTCTTTCCCAGAAAATGGTGAAAGGTGTCACTGCTGATGGTTTTTGTAGCTCACTGGTTGCACACACCCCTGATTAAATCTATATAACAACATGACACTTATAAGTGACAAAAATGTATCTGTGCAGTGCCCTCACTGTCCTGAATAAACACAAGTATCATGATAGGCAGTTGATGTTTCTAGACCTATTCCAAACCAGTGGTTCATGAGAATCTGTACAAACCAAAATGGATCTGCATTAACAAACCAAATTGTTCTGGTCTGTTCCTAAGAATTGACTTCATTGCCCTTAGTACAAACTGGTTACCCACACTACTGATTAAGTTTATATAACGAAATTACACTTATAATTGACAACAATTTCTTGATTTATTCAGTTCCTAAGAATCAACTTCAGGTATACCCACAGCAATTGGCAGAGGGTGTGGATACTCATGTTTCTTGTAGCTGACTGGTTAAAAATGGTAAAGGTCAGTATCATGGCAACAATTGATGTCAGGGATGAAGTTAACTTTAGTCGACAGTGAGCTGGCTTACTAGACTGAGTGTCATGTCGTTATATAAGCATAATCAAGAGAGTATACAACCAGTGTGTAGAGGACTAGTCGACAGTGAGCTGGCTTACTAGACTGGGATAACAGCATGCCAGAGTTTGAGTTTACGGATGGACAGAAAAAAATCCAGGTCGTGGTTTGTGTCTGGTATAACTGCTCCTCCAGTCGATCCAACTGTAAATGATGTATGAGTTGGAGAAGGTTAAAAACAGCAACGAAGGGAACTGACCACCTCACCCCACATAGGCTGTGGCTTAGTACATGAAGAGCTATTTTCATCCCCAACGGGTTTGTGGGGACGGCGTGGGCTAGTGGTAAAGTGACACGGCTCACAATCCAAAGCTGCTCGGTTCGCTCCCCATCCACCGACCGTTACCCTGGGGAAGCAAACCCCTAGAAAATACAGGAGGAAGTAGACCCTTACATAAAATGCATGCCGGAGTTGGATGCACTGGGCCGACAGGTGCAAAATAAAAACATAGTGCCGACCCACCTGTACTTTCTTAAGAATACCGTATCTGTAGTGTCATTGAAGCAAGTTTGACCTCTAACTCAACTTAACGTTCTTATACTGGTTTAGAAGACCCTGCAGAGTCTGTATACAACCAGTTTCTTTTACATTCACTTGATCTAAAAAAACCTATGTGCATCCAATCTATTCTTGAATACATTACTTGACCACGCATCCACTATTTCCTGTGACAATGCATTCCAAGCATTCACCACTCTCTGACTAAGCAAATATGTCCGTGTATCTAATCTGAACCTTTCTTTAATTAATTTGTGGCTGTGACCTCTTGTTCTTGTAGGCGACTTTTTTTTGAAAAAAAAACTTGTTAAATCTATTTGATCCTTTCCGTTGATTATCTTATAAACCTGTATTAAATCACCTCGAATTCTTATATTTTAAAAACTTGGGAATGTTCACCTCAGTGACTTTATACATACTAGGGACTGTTAACTTAACTTAACTTGACGTCTTTATGCTGGTTAAGAAGAATCTGCAGATTCTGTATACAACCAGTTTCTTTTACTTCACTTGATCTAATAACTACGTGCATCCAATCTATTATAGAATGCATTAATTGACCCTGCCTCCACTATTTTCCGTGGCAATGCATTCCAAGCATTCACCACTCTCTGACTAAAAAAAAAAAAAGACACTGGATGTGGTCTGGCAGTGAGATTGATAATGTTCTAAGCCCCATCACCAGTTGAGTAGCTTGGAGACATGCAATGTCAAATTTTGTGTAGGTTCCACACCTTGCTTGTAACAACATACCATAGCTGGAATGATTGTACTGTTAAAGTGATCTCTCACTTGGCCGTTTTTCATCTGTTGAAAGTATGGGCCAAATAGATTGTAGATATTCTCATGCCTTCACTAAACTCCCGATCATCAACTTACCAAGATCACAGTAGCAGTGTTCACCATCGCAGCCTGTGTCAGCTGGACATTCACAGAATCCAGAATTGTGAGAGCCAATGTAGTCGACAATTTCGCCACTGGTAGATTTAAACCACGTCATTTTGCTGAGGCTGTAGAAACAAAACAATACAATCGCATAAGGTCACAGTAGCCAGATGACAATTGACATGACATTTCAAACAGAAAATAAATCTTCTTCTTCTTACGCTGTCAGACGTAGACCTTTATTTTTTTGAAAAAAAGGTCATCCTGAGGCTGTCGACACTGCCGTAGAGCTTGTCTAGTGTTGCCACTGGTGATGGCCACATCTGCTCTCTCTGATCCTTGTATGTCGGGCAGTTTTGCAGCAAATGTTCAGCGGTCATTTTCCCGGTACCACATGTGCATTTGTCGGTGCCACCTATCTTTAATTTGTTGAATAGGTGGTACCTCAGTCTATTGTGGTCAGTGCGACGTCTGAAGACCACGACCTGCTCTCTTCTATTCAACTGGTAATAGGCATCATTTTTTGTGTAGCCAGTATGTTCTGTTTCCCATTTGGTCATGTATCTAGCTCTAATAAGCCGTTTTGACTCTTCGTATGTCACACTGGTATCTGGTTGTGGTAGTCTTGCACCTTCTTTTGCCAGTCTGTCTGCCTCCTCGTTGCCTTGGATGTTGCAGTGGGATGGAACCCACTGTACCACTACCCTTTTTGGTGCGGACTGCTGGCATAGTTGACAGAGTACTGCTCTTAAATCATTACGAAAATAAATCAAAACCAACATAGCAAGGAGAGGACTTTTGTTGATAACTAACTGTGTTCAGAACACTGACTGTCATCTTTGTCAGTAGATAGATCATTACTGTCCTACCAATGTTTTACTCCAATAGAAGCAAAAAGTCACAGCTGCTATTTGTCTTCTACATTAAAACAGGCTTTTAACTAATCTGGAAGCACTGAACTGCTGCCACAGTGTTTCTTTGTTCCGTCGTGCCATACGGCTGGATCAGGAAACCCGGGCCCACAGAATACTTAACAAATCGTTATTCAGGTGCCCAAGGACCTCCCCTGACTGGTTGGAGGTGCAGAAATGACTGCAGATAGCAGTCTCCCCCCCTCTGCTGGCTTGAGTTGTGACGCGGCAGTGAGCCATGGATATGGCTAATCAATGCAGCGAATTTATTATTATGATACCTAATGAGCTAAGTAGATAGATAGGGAGTGCTGGTAAGATGGCGACCAAGCAACAGCTGCTCTCATGGTCTGCGATTTGTTTGTTCCAAATAATGTATGAAGCGCAGTGTTGTGAGGCGATCATTTTCTAGCACGTCCTACACTATTCACAGGAAGCCTAGGTGAGTAATTTTCCTCAGAATTAGGAGAAAACACGATCTCTTCTGCATGTTTTAGAATTAACGTTGTTGGATAGGACGTCACTGCAGATTGCTCACCATCCTTGGTTGGCGTGCACAAACTACTTGGAAATTGCGTCCAATTTCATTGCATGCCATGGCCGGCATCTCACATGGATTAATAGTTCCTCATCTAGACCTACAGGTGTGGGCGCTGGTCAGAAGCAGCGTCTTCTAGTCTACACGTGGGGGCTGCTGCTGTCGAGAGGTACGACATTCGCCTCTCAAATCATCAAGGAAACGGTGGACGATCGACTCCCACAAGTCTCAAGCGACCTCTGGTCTCATGGATTGTACGACCTGAATGTCTGCATCTTGAGCTGCTTCCAGTCGTCTTGATTGTCCGTCTTGCCACTGGTTCCTGGTAACTCAGGATGAGAGAGTGAAATTGATGTCCAGCGCAGCTTCTTTCTCACTATAATCCAAATTCAGCGCAAGTTACATCTTCAGGGTGAGGACAGTCTGATGATGTTGTCACCTTCTCTTGTGATGGGCAACTTACTTACTTACTTAGATAGATGTGATGAAATGATGATGATCTAAATCTTTCATAAGATTATATGTATATGTCATTTGAAAATATTGTATTGCCTGTGTGAGACAAGTTAATATACTAGTAGATAATAATGCTGAGAATGAGCATGAGAGAGACAATGGTCTCATTCTGGTGCTGACCTGATGGGAGACTTGATGCAGTCATACTGTAAATACTGCTCACATTCCCCTGAGCTGGAAGTTAGCCTTGTCAGCTGTTCCCTGGACATTTCTCTGAATGCAATCACAATACAAGAAGAGGATTATATAGGAATATATGAAGAAAGGAAGGAATTGTTTGTAAGAATGATTATGTAGGAATATATGAAGAAAGGAAGGAATTGTTTGTAAGAATGATTATGTAGGAGTATATGAAGAAAGGAAGGAATTGTTTGTAAGAATGATTATATAGGAATATATGAAGAAAGGAAGGAATTGTTTGTAAGAATGATTATGTAGGAATATATGAAGAAAGGAAGGAATTGTTTGTAAGAAGGATTATGTAGGAATATATGAAGAAAGGAAGGAATTGTTTGTAAGAAGGATTATGTAGGAATATATGAAGAAAGGAAGGAATTGTTTGTAAGAAGGATTATGTAGGAATATATGAAGAAAGGAAGGAATTGTTTGTAAGAAGGATTATGTAGGAATATATGAAGAAAGGAAGGAATTGTTTGTAAGAAGGATTATGTAGGAATATATGAAGAAAGGAAGGAATTGTTTGTAAGAATGATTATGTAGGAGTATACCCTACAGTTTTACCCTACAAATGACAGGGCGCTTCTACGGAAAACCAGCTCAAATCGAGAGGAGCCGCAGACACTTTGGTTCACGTACCAGGCTGATAAGCCAAGGGCGCGAGGCTACCATGTGGGGGATTACGGCCGAACCCTTGTAAGCCGCAATCTCGCCCAAAATCTCAGCACCACTGCAATGGGAGGCTCCTACATGCTCGGGACCTGGGGCTTGCGTCCCAGCCCTATCAGGTAGAGCCACAGTAAGAGGTCCTTGCCGTCCGCCAATCAAAGCGGGCGGACAACTGCTTGATACTCACCTTATACGGCGATTGGGTGCGAAACCACCAACCAAAGACTTAGTACCTGGTCGGGGTGTCGAAAACAGTAGAGCAGCCACCTCACTGTGAACTGTCAAGACCCAACCACTGACCATGAGAGTTGTCCGCACACCAGGCGAACAATATCTCTGTGACATTACCAGGCTTGTCCTCTGGCTAAATGCACCCCGGCTACGATATCTACCTCTGTACGTTATCAGCCATATAACTATCATGCTGGACGCAGAAGAGATGCAGACCAGCGGACATTGCACACCTGCCCCACTGTGTCAACACCCCAGGTGGCGGGGAATGCTAGGCGTACCATCCCTGCATAGAAGCCAAGAAAATAAAAGGAAAAAGAGATACCCCACTCACATGCAAATGCTACGTTTCTGGCAGGACGTGACGATCCTGGGATACAGACACACTGGACTGCCTCTCTTCCGGGTAAACCAGTCCATCTCATATATCATTTCACATATCATCATTGCACCCTATAGACATGAGTAGTGAAGACTCGATAGTCTAGTAAGACAACTTCCATAAGAGAGACAACTCTGATCATAAACAACTGCTGCCTTGCAGATAGGCTGGGGACAGCCAAAGGCTAAGGAGGGCATCCCTACAGAAACGCCTGTTGAAATCGGATGCACGGGGCCGCAAGCCTAACAAAACAGTGCAACGTAAATCGCAGTATGATGGCAGTACAACCTATCAGAAAAACGCATGGCGCTCATCCTGCGGAGTCCCGCCAGGCAGCGATAGTGCCGGGCCTCACGCCTCGAAGGGGCCCACCCTTGACTACTGGTGGTCACCCACCCATGTGTCGTGGAGTCAAGGCACATGGCTATGGGGCAACTTCTATTGGCCAAAACCTCAAGACCCTCAAAATACTACAGTGGAATGCGGAGGGAGTCATTAACAAAAAACTTTCCCTAACACACCACCTGCATGAAGGTAAGATTGACGTGGCATGTATCCAGGAAACGCACCTCAACAATAACCATAAATTCTCAATCAGAGGATACCAGACCTTCCGTCTAGATAGAGAAGGCCACAAAGGAGGGGTCCTGATACTGACCAGAAACTGCATACCGAGTAGCGCGGTATCTGTCAATCACACCGGACAAGCAGAAATTGTAGGAGTTGACATAATGGCCCAAGATACGAAGCTCCGCATTTTCAATCTGTACGGACCACCAAATAGAGACCTATCGCTCTCGAGTATGGAGGTCAGAGACTCCAACTGCATAGTAGTTGGAGATTTCAACAGCCACTCGGAGAGATGGGGATACTCTGACACAGACAGCAGAGGTGACGAAGTGGAAGATTGGGAGATAGATGCAAATCTCTCCCTAATCAATAGGCCGGAGGATAGCCCTAGCTTCTATTCAAGAACATGGCATACCACCTCGACTCCAGATTTGGCCTTCTCCACACAGGACATACACCATAAAATAGACCGCCAGGTGCTAAACCAACTGGCAGGTAGCGACCACAGGCCGATCAGACTAACCATTGACATGGAAGTAGGCCCACAGGAAACAAAACCGCTCCCACGTTGGAATTACAAACGAGCCGACTGGGACAGATTTGCAATCCTGACAGATGGGCTGTGTGAAACCATCAACACACGACACTCAAAAATGAAGCCCATGGTAGAGAGCCTAAGCAAGGCAATAATGCAAGCCGCCACTGAAACCATCCCAAGAGGAGCTAGGAAAAACTATAAGCCCTACTGGAATGATGAGTTGCAGAAAGTGGAAGATGCAGTAACAAATGCTAGGAACATGGCAGAGCGAGAAAAATCCATGGAGGCAAACATCGCCCTCAAAGCCGCCGCGGCGAAGTACAAACACACTCTCAGGCAAACAGCAAGAGAAAGCTGGAAAAATAAAACGGAAAGTCTAAACCTGGACAAAGACGGGAACAAGCTATGGAAGCTAGTCAGAGCCATGAACGACGAAACCCCGTCAAATAAACAAATTACTATCAAGCAGGGCGAGAACTTGATCACAGGTAAGAAAGCCGCTAACGCCTTTGTCGATCACTATGCCAGAGCAAACCACATCGAGGTCCCTGCAGATAAGCATACAGACATTAGCGAAGAGCTAAAGGGACACGAAAACATAAATACGGCTCCTGAAGAGCACATGATGGCCAAACTAACAATGCGCGAAATGGAAGAGGCTATGAGAACACTAAAGAAAAGGAAATCCCCCGGAAAAGACGGGATAACAAACGAAATGCTGATGGAGCTGGGCCAAACAGCGAAGAGGAAATTACTATCAGTCCTGAACCAAAGCTGGAAAAGGGGTATTGTACCCCAGGCATGGCAAGACGCAATACTGGTACCAGTACCAAAAACAGGAAAGGATAAAACAGATCCAAATGGATACAGGCCCATCAGCCTACTGAGCTGTGTCGGCAAGCTGATGGAACGGATGATAAACACCAGACTGATGTGGCATCTGGAAGAAAAACTAATTCCACAGCAAGCCGGCTTCAGACAGCACAGATCCACTGAGGACCAGGTCATCCTCATAGCCCAGGAGATAGAAGATGCCTACCAGGCACAGAAACACACAGTAGCTGTTTGGGTGGATCTGGAAAAGGCATTTGACAAAGTCTGGAAGGATGGACTTAGAGTCAAGCTAAGAAGAAGTGATGTCTGTGGGAAGATGTACAAGTGGATCAACCACTACCTCAAACAAAGAACGGCCAGAGTCCAAGTACAAGGGCAGATGAGCAAAAAGGTGACACTCGAGCAGGGAGTACCCCAAGGGGGAGTATTGTCACCCACACTCTTCCTGGTATATATAAACGATATTACAGAGAATATACCAAGAAGAGTCCATAGCTCAATGTTTGCAGACGATCTGGCTATGTGGACCTCTGAAAAGAATCTCACCATAGCAAGAAATCGGATGCAGACGGCCCTAACATCGCTGGAAGAGTGGGCGAACTCATGGCTGGTCAAAATAAACGAGGAGAAAACCACATGCACAATATTCTCGCTCTCATTAAAACCCCAAAGTACCAAATTAAGTCTAAATGGCAAAATCCTGCAGCCAAACGACAACCCAACCTATCTGGGAGTCACATTTGATCGGCGCATGACATGGAAAAGTCAGATTGAGAGAAACCGAATGAAAGCCAGAGAAAGAATGGCAATCATGAGGAAACTTGCTGGCACAAGCTGGGGAGCAGACGAAGGCATACTAAAGAAACTGTATACTGGAAGAGTGAGACCAGTTCTCGAGTATGGCATTGCGGCATGGACAACAGCAGCGAAGGCGAACTTCGATAAAGTTAACAAACTTCAAAACCAAGCCATGAGAATTATAACAGGTGGCATGAAGTCAACGCCAATTGTAGAACTTGAAAAGATTACAAAACTGCAATCCATGACCGATAGAAGAGACTGCAGAGCCCAGCTGCAGTCAGAGAAACTCCGAAGACTGACTGACCATCCAATGCACCAGAGACTAAAAAATTTGGGAAATGGGAAACTAAAGCGGAGAAACTTTGCAGAAACAGCCAAAGCAAAGATGCACGAAGATCCCATAAACGCACTAACAACACCAAAACCCATCACTACTGTACGAAAACCTACTTGGAGGCAGGATATATTTCCAGAGGTGGTAGAAAATATACCAGGTATTGCAAAACAAAAACTGCCAGACTGAAAAAGAAAGGAGAGATACTACCCTAAGCTTCATAACGAAAAGCTACCCAAGCATGGACTGGACCCATGCATACACCGACGGTTCTGTAACAAACACGACACAGAACGGAGGGGCAGGAGCATTCCTGAACCTACCAAATGGCAGACAAATAACACTGTCACTCGCTACTGGTAAGTACACAAGCAATTTCAGAGCGGAGGCAGAGGCACTGAGGGCGGCAGTGGAAGAAATGGTGACACAGTGAAAATGAGAGCCATATAGTCTTGCTGACAGATGCTCTCGCCGTAGTCACAGCGCTAAAAAGCCAGAAAAACACTGAGCTTAATGACTTAAGAGCAGCACTCTGCAAACTGTGCCAGCAGTCCGCACCAAAAAGGGTAGTGGTACAGTGGGTTCCGTCACACTGCAACATCCAAGGCAACGAGGAGGCAGACAGACTGGCAAAAGAAGGTGCAAGACTACCACAAACAGATACCAGTATGACGTACGAAGAGTCAAAACGGCTTATCAAAGCCAGATACATGACCAAATGGGAAACCGAACATACTGTTTACACCAAAAACGATGCCTATTACCAGTTGAACCGAAGAGAGCAGGTCGTTGTCTTCAGACTTCGCACTGGCCACAACAGACTGAAGATAGGGTGTACCGACGAATGCCCGTGCGGTACTGGTAAAATGACCACTGAACATCTGCTGCAGAACTGCCCGACATACGAGGATCAGAGAGAGCAGATGTGGCCATTACCAGTGGAACTGCAAGACAAGCTCTATGGCAGTGGCGAGAGCCTCAGGATGACCGCCGTTTTTTTCGAAAAAATAATGGTTACTGTCTGACTGCGTACGAAGAAGAAGAAGAAGGACTATACAGCCACCTCCAGACTCACCAGTGAGATGCAACACAACATGTCTGACTGTTGTTGTCATCATCACTTGCGATGGATGGCCATTATTATTCAGCTTCAACGACATGCTCTCAGTGTGGCAGTAGTCCTATTTTCATCTCACATACTATTTTGAAGACTTTTGGAGCAAGGTGCTGCTAGAACCAATTACATGCTCACCTGTACTTAAGGTAATACTGGCTATGTGGTAACCCTGACGCCCTGACTGTGTAGTTCGGTTCAAAGTTGTGTCCAACAACTGTGATGCCAGCCATAGTGTCTGTGTCCATTTCACAATGTACATAAGTATGGTCCAGTGGGCCTGCTCCATCAGCATCAATCAAGTACACCCCACTGGCCAAATAACCAAAGCGGTAGTACTCCTCACATGTTGCTGGATACTTTGCTGTGCATCAAAAATGTAATGTTAAGGTCAACACTTCAGTAATGGATCACCTATAACTATACCTATCTTTATCAACATCACTTTTCCCTATAGATTACATAGGTATGTAGTATTGTAGCTAGAGTTGCACTTATTATACCATTCCAGCGGCGTGCGATTACGACGATTTGGCTCCGTTGCACATCGCCAGCTCTACGTCATTGCTTTATCATCTGTAAACTACCGGGTTAATGCCATAGAAACGGCTGAACATGCTGCTCTTTTGATTGTAGAGAGTTCCAACTTTTGTAAAGTACGGTTAGACGAAAACAATGGCGATTTAAAAATTTGTTTTACATTTTGGAAAATGATTTCTTCCGTTTTTCGCTTGGATTTGAAGATTCACCCATTATCAAGAATGTGGAAGTTAAGTTTCTGCAACAGATTTTTCTGAGATAGATCTAGTTAGTTTGTTTATGTAGATGCAATAATTACGTTTATAGTCAAAGTGACAGAAATAGCCATTACGGTAAACATTGATAGTAGTATTATTACATTTTTGGGGTTTTCAATTTTTCTAACCAAGGGACACTGCTAGCGGGTGAGTTTATATGTTTGTGCTATTTGTCACCACTATCACCTTCATCTTCTTGTATCTCAGAAACCAACATACACACAATAACACCAACAAGCTCTTTATTAATATTTGTCTCTATAGACACACACACACACACACACACACACAAATAAAAAGGTTTAGAGGTTCTCAAAATCAGCAGCCATGTTGTGACATGACGTGCTGACAAATTATGCAGATACAGGAAATAGACGTAATTTTGTAATTTGGAAAGCAAAAGGTTAATCAGTTTAAATCATTGTGCTCTGTTTTTTTTATTATAATCGAGTCAAATATTTTGCCACTTATTATCGAATACAGGTGTACATACGGACATTGAAGTCATTTCTAACACTTTCAATGTCATTGAATGCTGTAAGGCCACTGTGGCCTTGTCAACTGTGCTCGCCTAGCTTTCAGTGTTACTATAAATTTTCTTCACACAGCCAGTCTTCATGGGGATGTCAATGAAGAGTGCCTTGTTCCGGCTTCCTCATCAGTGCACTTACCCAGAGGGCAGACAGTTTACAAGTACACAGAGGGCAAGGTAGGCAGAGGAGATAGGTCCAGCTGTCAGACAAAAGTAGTGAAACCAATGAACCTGTTCATTAACATAATCAAGGAGTAGAAGTAACTGGTTGTTTACAGACTCTGCAGAGTCTTCTAAACCAGTATAAAGACGTTAGGATGAGTTAAGTTAATATCAGCCATTTTGCTAGTGTAGTATGGCCAAGGGATGGAGATCACAGAGGGAAGGCAAACCTGGTACTAAAAAAATCCAGCTGAAATTGGGCGTATCGGGTCAAATGGCACAGATATCACAGCATAGCAGTAAACTTTGACACAGCATCCTTTTCTGGACAAATGTCGAAGAAAATACAGAGGACTGCAAATTGTTGAATTTGAGTTAAGTAAATGAGTGGTCTGCAGGGGTCTTTGTGTATGACAAGAATAGCACCACTGCCTCACAGAGAGCATGTTGTAAGAGGAGACTAACTGTGTGACATGGCATAACACTTAACTTAACGTCTTTATACTGGTTTACAAGACTGCAGAGTCTGTATACAACCAGTTTCATTTACATTACCTTGCTCTAAAAGTTATGCGCATCCAATTTACTCTTAAATGCACTAATTGTCCCGGCCATGGTTAGGTGGTTTGTTTAGAGCAGCATAGATGGTGCCTAATAGGCTGCAGGTCTACTTTACTCTAGTGTTTGAGTCTTTTAAGATGGACTCGCAAATCAGTTAACACCCTCTGTAAGCGCTTGTCTCAACACAGCAGAGTATTAAGCAGCTCGACCCTAGCCCGCTAAGCAGGAAACCCTTCTCCCAGCTACATCCAGCTCATACCAGAGCTGGGACCTGCACACGGGTATCTGCCCCTGTTGAAGTACAGGTCGACTAAGAACTAAGAAAACAAAACTAACAAAATATCATCCAACATCCCATGTTAACAGTTAAAACATACAACCAGCTGTGAGAAGTCGCACACTTACAAAAATGACAGGCTTTCCCCTCATAATGTCCTTGATGGCACAAGCAGTGAACTCCATCCCAGTTAGACAGGCACTGTGAGTTATGTTCGCAGATACTGTTATCAGCACAGTGGTCCACCAGCTGACATCTGATATAGGGATCATAAGGACAGCAAAGTAAACAACAGTTTTAACTTAACGTCTTTATACTGGTTTAGAAGACTTCAGAGTCTGTATACAACCAGTTTCATTTACATTACCTTGCTCTAAAAGCTATGCGCATACAATGTATTCTTAAATGCATTAACTGTCCCTGCCTCCACTACCTCCGGTGGCAATCCATTCCAAGCATTCACCACTCTCGGACTAAACAAATATTTCTTAATATCTAATCTGGTCCTCTCTTTAGTTAATTTTGTAGCTATGCCCTCTTGTTCTTGTGGGTAGCTGTATTTTGAAAAAAACTTGTTAAAGTCTAATTTATCCGTTCCTCTGATCATCTTATAAACCTATATTAAGTCATCTCGAATTCTCCTCTCTTCTATACACTGTAGGCCAGTTTTTCTGAGTCTTTCCTCATAATTGTAATTCTGGAATCCCACGTTCTTTTTTGTATTCTATCCAGCATGTTTATATCCCCTCTATGATAAGGACTCCACACCTGTACACAGTACTCCAATCTAGGTCTAACTAATGCTTTATACAGTTTGACTATCATTTCCTTGCTCCTATGTTTAATATTTCTTTTTATTATATCTAACATTGCATTTGCCTTTTTCACTGCTACCTGAACTTGCTCACTCACCTTTCCTGTATGATCTATTATAACCCCTAGATCCCTTTCCTTATCTATCTCTCTAATATTGTTCTCTCCCATTCTGTAATTATGTTCCAAATTGGATCTACCCATGTGGATAACTGTACATTTATCTACATTAAACTCCATTTGCCAGCTTACAGACCATTCTTGAATTTTATCAAAATCCTACCTCAATATATCCACTTCTGCTTTAGACGAGACACTACTGTATAGTTTCATATCATCAGCAAATTTTTCAATCATGGGTTGCTCAATGAGTTTAGTGTCCATATTTTTTTTTACTATGTCACAAACATTTAGACATACCCATTTTTGGGTACACCCGTTGTAAATCCATGAAAATGCCACAAAGCACTTGTAGTGTTCCTAACAAGATCGGCATATCTGTTAAATTTATACTAAAAATGAATTTATAACATCTACATAAACAAACTAAACAGACCTACCTCAGAAAAGTCTGTTGCAACAACTGAGCTTCCATCATCCTCAATAATGGAATAACCTTCCAAATCCATGTGAAACAGCCGGAATAATTGTTTAAAATTGGTCTAAAGTCTAAAAAGCCATTGCATTGTTATCTGGGCGGACGAAAGTGGTCTTGTATTTTATTCAGCCATTTCTATAGCAAAACCGGGGTAAATACAAAGCCATGTGTTATCCACCAAAATTAGTTCTGACTTAATTCTTCTGGTTCCTCTTAGAACATAAGGCTACAAAGCATGCTCTCCACCTATTTCCAATTTGAGCCGTCTCCTTGGCCACGTTTCACGAGACTTCAGATTCTCTGGTCTCCTCTTCCACAGAGATTCAACAGCTGTTTTTTGGCCTTCCCCCGCATATGTTCTCCTGTTGGTTCTAATCCAGCACATGTTTGATTGTACTGATGGTTCCTTTTGAGGGTGTGTCCTGCTCATCTCTACTTTCTCTCACAAATTTCCAACTGTAGTCGAGTTTTTGTGCTCTTTGCACACAGGTTGGTTTTTTTTTTTGTGGGCACAGCGAGCTTCTGCTCCTATGATCTAATTAATTGTAGCAGAACATTGGTAAAATGGCCTGTTGTAAGTGAAACCCTTATGTTCCATGAACATAATGCCATGAACCGGAGTCTTCTTTTGGGATTACAAATTCAAATCACAAAATTTACCACTAAAAAAAGAGAGAAAATAAAGTCCAGAGCCTTTGCTCTTGTTTGGAATAGGTTGACCAAATTTTGCTACCATATAAAAGCGTACTGATGTCACATGCATTGTAGACCATGTCCTTGGTTTTAATTATAAGTTTCTCGTTTTCCCAACACACATTGTGAGGCCAGCAAAAGTAGCAGCAGCTTTGTCAATGTGGCCTTCTATTTCTGGGCCTAGAGAGAGCTTGCCGTTGATGAGGGAACCCAGGTATGTGAATTGGTGTACAGCTTCCAGTTCATAATTATCAAATCTAAGAGGCATCTGCTTCTGTCCCAGCACATTTGTTTTGTTGAGACTTTTTGTGAGACCAAAATCTTTGCAAGCCTGGGAGAAGCGATCTACTATGCTGACTGTGGGTGACAATTGCAGCATCATCAGCAAAAAGCAATTCACTGATGGTAACCTCTCGGAACTTCATTTTGGCCTTGATACTTGCAAGGTTAAACAGCCGACCATCTGACCTAGTGTGAATGCAATTCCTTCACTTGTGTTAACAAGTGTATGCTTCTGCAGCCGAGCAAAGTAAACTCAGAACAGTGCTTAGGTCAGGACGCAGCTTTGCTTTACACCACTGTGAATACCAAATGATTGTCATATCATCAATCAAAATCCTATCAGCTCCCTTGGAGCATAGGTCCAAATACTCGTAAAAGTCTTCCTGTCATTAGCCATCTGCGTCAATTCTGTCCACGTCCTGTTTGCTGCCTTTACATTTGCTTCCAGTTCCCTCTTACATGAGTGTCTCGGCGTTCCTCTACTTCTCTTGCCCTGTGAATTCCAGAACAGAGCTGGTCTGGTAATGTTATGTGTGGCCTATCCATCGCCTCCTCCGTATTTCATGCTCCACTGGTATTTGTCTCATTTTCCCCATTAGTTCTACGGTGGTGATATTGTCGTACAATTACTACCCTTGTATTTTGCCCAGGCAACCATTAACAAAAGTCTTTACCTTTTTCATAAGTACCTGTGTTGTCCTTCATGTTTCAGAGCCATATATTAGAACGGATTTTACGTTGGAGTTGGAAGACTTTTATTTTGGTGGTGGCTTTAATTTCTTTTGACTTCCACAATGTCCTCAATGCATTGAAAGCTCTTCTCGCATCTGTCTTCTTAACTGAACTTTGTTTTCTGTACCTCATTATTTGTCTATACTGCTGCCAAGGTATGTGATATAGTACCATCAAATTAGGCTGTTCCTTTCAGTGGAGGAAGTCAATGCAAAGGTGAAGATGGTCAAGAAATTAGAACTGGAAGTTGATCCTGAAGATGTTATTGAATTAATTGAATCTCATGATCAGCAGTTGAAGCATTTGCTAAAAGAACAAAACAGGTTGCTACTTGAAATGGAGTCTACTTCTAATGATGATCCAGTTACCCTCTTGGAAATGTTTCCAAAGGAATTGCATAATTATATTTCCTCTATTGAAATGGGTCTGGCAGGTTTTGAGACGATTGACTCAAATTTAAAATGAAGTTTTCTAGTAAACAGAAGTGTATTAAACAGCATAACATGTTACATGGGAATGGTTCGAGAAATTAAGTGTCAATACGTGAAGCAAGCTTTAAGAAAGTACTATCAAGACCTCAACCTTCAGCAGTAGTATGTGTGGCCTCATATTGAATAACCATCAACATCAGAACAAAACCCTGTACTAGCTGCTTCATCCAACTATCCACCATCAAAACGAATAAGATTCATTAGAGGCACAAATAGTGAATCTTCACTATCTCCTTCAATAAAAACATTCAAATGCACATTTGTCAGTAACCATTAGCAAAAAACGAAAATATTTTAAAGTAAGCAGGCAAGGTGATATTGATTTTACTTTTATATAATTTCTTTAGCTATAGCACTTCTGTTCACTTAATTAACTGTAGCGTAAACATGTTTTCAAGGCTTTTATACACACTGATAGGAGCTAAGGATGCAGCAGTAAATGAGCTGACAGCAGCCAGAGACTCATAGCATGTGTCAGGGTCGGTGAATTATAAATGATAAAGGCCATATTCCATGTCCAAGTGGCGGCCCTGGAAGCAGACTGCAGCCATGTAGTCTGACTAAGAGATTAGGGATCAAAGAAGGAAGGTAAACCCGGTCCGCAAAATTGCTTGCTGAACACCAGATGTGTCAGGCCGAAAGGTGCAGATATCACAGCCTAGCTGTAAACTATGCCCCAGCGTCTTTTCAGGATGAATGCCGAAGAAGAATATGCACTGACAAATTAAAACCAAAGGCAGTAATTCTTCTTTGTACGCCAAAGGCAGTAATTCAATCTATGACAATGGTTGAACACCGAAACCGCGGTTATAATGAGGAATTACTGTACTGCTACAAAAACTCATAAATACATCAGCATTGGATTCATGCAAAAAAGGTCAAAGGCAATGTTTCTATTAGAGCAAATTAGAACAAAGATAATGATTACCCATCTAACAGAAGTCCAACAGCAGCATCAGACTCAATCAGCCCTAGAGGATCTAGCCGTTGCCCTTGTATCTTGATTCCATGCATGCATCCAACAAAGCCATACTGCTCTGGAAGCAAAGAGAAAATGCTGAATATAATACAAAATTGTGTTGACGCAGATCTTTTTAATGTCTCATTTCATTCAACAAATATGGCAGGGTGATCAAATGTCCTCCAGATTTGTCCTCTCTATCATGACTGAGTACCCAGGAAAGTTTGTTTTTTTAAACAGCAATTAGTCCAGCTTTTGTTCACTGATAGAAAGCCAAAGAACAGAAAGAAACAAACAGGTTCTCCAGTACTTTCTATTTAGAAAAAAATGTAGCTTCTGCAATATAATTTCAAAGTGTCATGTTCTCCCCATTTTAAGAAATTAATTATTGCATGATTGTATTGTTGATAACAAAATTATGTAAAAGACACATAATAAATGTCACATTATTTATGTTTGTTAGGGATAAAGATGCTGAGCAGTGCATGAGATGTGATGTTCATCGACCCAAAGCTGACTGCTTGCATCAGGGTCACAGAGTTCTGCCAAGACCCTTCTATACCTCGACGTAGTGATCCTGAATAACAGGCTGCAACAGGGCAGACTGATTAAGGAAAAGGGGTTGAAGATGCAAGGCTGCCATATTGCCAGATCAACAGCATACAAAGCTTTGATCAGGTCAGACAAGTAGATCCAGAAAAGAGTACAAGATGAGCCGTGTGGTAATCCTTCTTCTAAAACTTCTTTAGAATATATCGCATCCATCATCTTCATCAAATGTGGGTCAAGCAGGAAGGCATGCCTAAGAGTATGGAGCAGGTGCATGTAAAACTAACAAGATGTTGGAACCATTATCTTCCACAATCTTTCCCATTTGCTGAGGGAGACTGAGCACCTATGGGTCTGCCCAGAGTGTAGACCACAACAGAATCTTATATTACGGAAATTAACCATGAACAATCAGGAAACAAATAAGTATCCTGGTAGTGACATTAATGCGATTGTACAGAAGAATGTTATGTGGATAGATAAAAAGATTAACTGATATCATGCTGGGAGAAAGCTATATACAAAGACAACAAAAATGCACAAGAAAAAGATATAATCTTTGTGGCATATTTGAGTTATTTCTTACAGCTTTGATGAATGGGAATTACAGCACATGGCTACAACTAACACAATTCACACTTTCTGACTAAAGAGATGACAGACAATAACTTGACATCTTTATACTGGTTTAGAAGACTCTGCAGAGTCTGCATACAACCAGTTTCATTGACATTTCCTTGCTCTAAAAGCTATGCACATCCAATCTATTCTTAAATGCATTCTAAGCATTCATGACTCTCTGACTAAAAACATATTTCCTAATATCTAAACTGGTCCTCTCTTTAGTTAATTTGTAGCTATGCCCTCTTGTTCTTGTAGGTGGTTGAATTTTGAAAAAAAAACCTTGAATTCTTCTCATTTTAAAACACATTAGGCCAGTTTTTCTGAGTCTTTCCTCATAACTGTAATTCAGGAATTCCACTATCAGTTTTGTCAAACAAGAGTAGATGCTGACTAGTTTTACAGTGGTCAACAACAGAAGTGATTAACTTCAGTAGAGACAGGAAGTTGGGAGAATCCATGAACGTTTATCCCAATTGGTATTGTACATTACGATCTTGATGAGTTTTCAGTTTTTTTTTTAATTTCAATGTGCAGATATCATAACGTTTGCTAATATTATTTACTGAACTAGAAAATAAATCCACATTAAATTGATTAACTCTGTCCTTTACTGCTCAATTATTTAAATTGGTGGCTTAAAACTTGAATAGTAGCATTTGTATCAGATTTTGGGAGTTCATTTAAGGCCACAACACTTAAAAATTATGTTTTATTTAAAAAACAATTTTCTCTCAAAATTCACAAGAGGCACATGGTATGACCTGTGGAGAAGGCTAGACCTGAAGTGTGCCACATCTGGAGTAAAAGCTTGGTTCATCATCCTGCCTATTTGTTGTTTTTGTTATCCCATAGCTGCCGAGCAAGCCAAGCCTGCTCTTGGCAGCCCAATGCCATTCTTATATAGATACAGGTCTTCTTCAGTTGTTTCGCTGCTCCGTACAGTGTGTTGGCAATTGTCGGCAGTACTTGTAAGAATCTTGGCCTCATGTCCGCAACCACCTTGCATTCAATGAGTAGGTGTTGAACTGTTTCATCAAGGTAAGAGCAATGTTTGGACAAGGGCAGGTGCTGGGGATTGATGCTGTTCAAGGTGCTATTGACCCTGGTGTTTCCTGTTCGGAACTGAAAGATGAGACTTTGATTACTATTTATGTAGTTTATTTATGTCATCATTATTTTTTGGCTGTTGACATTTCGCTAAATAGGGTGCAGGGTCTGGACACAATGTCCCACCTACATCAAATGGATGCTGATGTGTATCTACAGCCTCTCACATCCAGGGTGCAGGGATAGCTGCGGAAGCTGATGTCCGGCTGACAGATCATCTCCTGCACAAAAGTGTCCACAGCAACACCTTCTCGAGGGTGACCCTGTTGTTTACTGAGCTTGCTATGGGGGTGACTGAGTACCTGACTGATGGTATAACTAGGCAGGAAGCAGTTTGGGGCCCCTTAAAGTGACAACACAGTACCCACCGACGAGTGGAATATGCTCTGGCTGTTACCAATCCAAACTTTACCCATGGGTTAAATGTTCTTCTCATTTGTCATCTGCCTTTCTGCACAGCTTTTCTTTGTCCAACCTACGAGACCTCTAGCAAGGATCCAATAATGGTAGAGGCACCCAAAGAGGATACGGGTCTAGCCCAACATCCCAGCTGGAGCAAGAGCACCAGGTGATCTGACATTGCACTACTATCGGACTATGCTCTGACTCTAAGGGTGGGGCGGAGCCTTTAGATCTAATTGGAAAGTAGGAGCTGTTCTGGCGTGGGAGGGGGTGGGGGGAGATTGTAGAGGCATAGTGTGCAGGACTTGACCCAGCCACGGGAAAAGGATTAAATTCAGAATAAAGAAGTGTGATCTGCAATGAGAGAACCTGTGGCTAGCGGGGAATGTACTCTGTGAACCCCACCTCACCCCCATCGACACAGCGAACTTCCAAATGACCAAGGAAGGAAATGGCAAACCAAAATACATCTATCACCCACGATGAAAGGCGCACCCAGTGTACCCTTTGAGAGGCAGAAGTCTGCAGCAAAACACTAAATACTCCAATGCCAGGAAACAATAAACATTCTTCAAAAGAACTCGGGTGTCGCCTCGGTTACCAAGGCCTCCGCAACAGAGATAATTCCTTTGCTCTGTGTGAGCGAGAAGTTAGCAAGGGGGAACCTTACCATACTACAGCTTAACATTGCGGGATTATTAAAAAACAAGGCAACTGAGCTAACCAAAACACTACAAGACCATCAAATCCACATAGCCCTACTCCAGGAAACAATACTTTCACAAAGACAAATTAACATCACGGGCTATACACAGTATAAGTGCGAATACAACAAGTGCCAGGGCATTATGACCCTGGTCAGGAATGATACACAAGCCATTGTAACTAACGATCTTGTGGATGATATTGACCATCAAACAATAAAGTTATGGGACAAAGATAACACATAATACACACTACATAACTTATACTGTCCTCCAACATTGTCAAAACGTGTCTACGTGAATTTGAGCCTGCCTATTTGTTTAGGTGGAGATTTGTATCAATTTCCCAGTCCTCTACTTCATCTTCTCTATCATCTGTCTGAATATCCTCATCTTTCTGTCAATAGACACTGTGATTTTTAGTGACTACAAGTCGGTTCTGGAGACGCTAAAGCACACTCCATACAACAAAAAGGAGATATTCTTGGTGGTGAATTATCTCTGCCCACGAGCAATGTATCCCTGGACATAACGATGGCTATGGCTGGAAACGAGATGGCTGACAGATTGACAAAAATAGAAACCTTCAAACAACAATTGGATAGACCCTGCAGTAACAACGCAGTAAACCAAATTATTAAGAATAATACATGGGAAATCTGGATGAACAGGTGAGCAGTGTATTTAGTGAAATGTCACAGCCAAAAAATAATGATGGTTTAAATAAACTACATAAATAGATATCAAAGTCTCATCTTTCAGTTCTGAACAGGACACACCAGGGTCAATAGTCACTTAAACCGCATCAATCCCCAGCATCTGCCCTTGTGCAGACATTGCTCTCACCTTGATGAAACAGACACCTACTCATTGAGTGCAAGGCGCTTGCAGACCTGAGGAAAAGATTCTTACAAGTACTTACAAGAATTGCCAACACACAGTACGGAGCAGTGAAACAACTAAAGAAGATATCTGATATCTCTGTACCTATATAAGAATGGCATTGGACTGCCAAGAGCAGGCTTGCTCAGCAGCTATGGTATAACAACAACTGAGTGGCTATTGAAGTTTCCAATTCCATGCTAGAAAGAGAGAGATCTTTTAATAGGTGGATAGCATAGATTATAAATGCGGATGTTGTTTTCATCAAGTCCTATTATTTCTGTATGGTTATTAGTTCTCACTGCTACTTCACTGATTACTACTGAGTTTCATGTAGGCATTAACACACCCCCTTTGTGTCCTTGCTGGTAGAGTCTGACGGCCTGGTATCCTCTGAATGACAATCTGTGGTTGCTGTTGAGGTGGGTCTCCTGAATACACGTCACATCAATTTGATCTTCATGTAGTAAGTTTTCAGAGTGGTACTTTTTGTTTTATTCAGGACCCCCTGCACATTCCACTGCAGTGTTTTGAGTGTTCTTGGTGTTTAGTCAACAGCTCTTACCCCTTCCTTCTGTACCTTGACTCCATGGAACAGAAGAGGGTGAACACCACTAGGATGAGGTGAACCCCTTCGAGGCGGGTGGCCTGGCATTCTCATCGGCTGGTGGAACTGCGTGAAATGAGCACCACAATTTCTTTATTCGTGACGTCCTCATAAAGCACAAATTATGTTGTTAGGTCTGTTGCTCAGTGCATTCGTTTTGGTCAGGTTTGTCTTCCCTAACCCTTGACTGTTCCCAGTCTGCCTGCGGGCAACAGTTATATTTCTGCTTTGTCTGCTTCTAGCCTTTGTCCTGTCGGGCTTGGGAGACCCGATTGGTAGCTATGCTACCTCGGGCATAGCTCTTAAGGTCATGATGCACTCGAACTCCTCTACCTCGACAGAGTGGAGACTCGAGAGAAGAGGCCCTATGTTCCAAGGGGAACAAGATGGAGGCTGCACCCCCCCCCCCCCTCCCAGCAGACACCAGATTAGCAACCAACACACTCAACAAATACACAAGCACAGGACTATTCTACTTACTCTTAATGGGTCTCAAACTATAACCAAGGACAACTGTGCCTCTGTGCTCTAACACTTTGTGGTAACGGTTTGAATAGGCAGCTGTCCCGTCAACCTCCAGCTTTACTTTACTTAAACAAACAAATAAGAGTCACAAAAAAGTCTATATTTGTTATTTGAGAATTCTGATATCTGTAGACACTGAAAACAATGTGTAGTTGCATAATAATCTTCTTTTTCATCATTTGCATTCAAATAATTTCACTGTTTTCCCTCATAAACTGCTTCAGGTTCTTCTTGCTACGACATAGACTGTCTGTCTGTCTGTCTGTCTGATCTATCTATGTCTGTCTTATCTATCTGTCTGTCGGTCTTATCTATCTGTCGGTCTTATCTATCTGTCGGTCTTATCTATCTGTCGGTCTTATCTATCTGTCGGTCTTATCTATCTATCGGTCTTATCTATCTATCTATCTACCTACCTACCTACCTACCTACCTACCTACCTACCTACCTACCTACCTACCTATCTATCTATCTATCTATCTATCTATCTATCTATCTATCTATCTATCTATCTATCTATCTATCTATCTGTCTATCTGTCTCTCTGTCTTTCTGTCTGTCTGTCTGTCTGTCTGTCGGTCTATCTATCTATCTATCTATCTATCTATCTATCTATCTATCTATCTATCTATCTATCTATCTATCTATCTATCTATCTATCTATCTATCTATCTATCTATCTATCTATCTATCTATCTATCCATCCATCTTTCTATCTATCTTCAGTCCACTCGTGTCATTAGACATCGTGGGTTCCTTTGTTACATTTGTTTTTGGCAGGCTTAAAATCCGCTGGTTACTTGCCAGGTCATTCCCAGCATCTATTACCAAACGTTAGGTTGGTTGCCAATGGAATATACGATAGCTATTTTGGGACTGGTGGTGGTGGAAGCATAAATTAATGCAAGGTAGACCCCCAGCCTGTTATGTGCCATTTTTGTCACTCTGCTAACCACATAACCAATGCCTGATATTGTAGTCACACAGTCCTCTTTCTGTGACATATTCTCTGTGGGATGAAAATCCTTAGAATAATTTGAGTAGATTTTTAACTTGAATTTTGCCAGAGCAGCGGTTGTTAAACCTACTTTTTTTCTAATTTCCAAATGCCAAAGGGATTTTTAACATGCGCGCCACTGCGCACGGGTGTCTGATCTCACCACTCAGAGGAAATTTTTACTGGATGGATTTATAACAGGGGTGGGTAATGATAATACCCTCCATAAGTTCTGGTACATGCATCGAAAGATGAATAGGAAGAACATTAGCCAGCTTATCCCCATTATCCAGGATACCACAGAAACTCTAATGAAGACAGAGGAAAAGATATATATTATATTATCATGTCCTTTGCAGAACATCGCTCTCATGACAGTCGATCTGTAAGACACTTGATTCCTGATTAGCTCTTCCGCCTCTGCAATGTCCCATGTCCGTCTTCTCCTTGATCTGTCCATGCCTCTTTTGCCAGGTACCATACCCTCAAGTATCGTTCTTTCTAGGCAATTGTGATGTTTGATGTGGCCAAAATATGTTAATTTCCTACACGCAATGTTGTTTACTAGCCATTTGTCCTGTATCCTGCTTCTGTAGGATTTTCTGTGTTTTTTTTTCCATTTTCGCTATCCATAGTATTTTGAGCAACCTCCTGTCACTTATAAGCTCAGAGAAACGCAATAATAATTTTATATATATATATACTATGTCGCCATAAAAAGCATGTGTACTGCCATATATATATATGTATAAATTTACAGATATGTGAGATATGGTCAACCAGACAAACTTTGTGGAAGACGATTGAATCCTCTGAGCTGAAATGCGACAGGAGGGTGGTCAAAATAGCATATATAGTGAAAAGGATTGTTTTAAAACACAGACAATATATATATATATATATTTAAGAGTTTGCAAGCAGAGAAGAAGACAGAAATGTTAGTTCAAAGTTCAAGTTACCTGTGGGTAAGGGACACTCCTATGTCATGCACTAATCCATCACCAATAAAGAAAGGTACAGTTACATTCTCTTGTGTTGAGAGCTCTGTTGTTGATGGAATGAACTGAAGGACTACTGCCTTGTCAGTTATCCACAGCTGGGAATACAGAAATGAGGAAATAGTTTATGATTAAACCAAAACATGCATGCTGTTATTCTGCACAAAATATCATTTCTCCAATTTCTCCAGCAAGGCGTCGTCATGTGGGCCTGGCGACATTCTCATCCTTAAAGACGGCACAAGACCATACCCACGACCAGAGCCTGCATGTCTGTCTCTTCAACTCCACAATACTACCTTCAATGTGTTACACCGCAGAAATTTAGTCACTTACAAAAGAGTCCAAACTGAGTGTGGCCCAAGCCTCCTTCAAGAGAAGCATGATCGGCATCACGCCCCACAACCAACGTTTGAAAGGTCTTCACAACACTCACGTACAGCAAATGACATTGATAAAGGATGCAGTTACCCACGCAGGCAAGGTAAAACATTGTCGGACTAGTCTCCTGCTTCGGAGAACTGATGACCGTTGGAGCACAATGACAGCAGTCTAGTACTCACTCGAGAGATGGAAAACCACCTACATGCTGGGCCAACTCCTTCAAACTTAAAAACAACACCCAGGATTCTACAGACAGGAAACTTATCACCATCTGGTCTACCGTGGCCCAAGACAGAAGACAATGGAAGCGAAGTTGAGATCAGCAGCTGCGTAGCCGCCTCTAAGGAATATCATATTTAGTCCTGAACCAGAGGCATCTTTATATGAATTCTCAGTTTCACGTGAGGTGGGACGATCGTTTTCTTTCCTCACTTCTGAATGGAGCATTACATAGTTAGACTACAAGCTTGGTCAGACACAGTGGACATTTCCCAACTGTTTTGGCTTTCCCCTATCTAAGAGATTAGCATACTTGTGCAAAACACCTGCCCATCAGTCAGAATGCACAGAATGAAAGAAACAATGGCAGTTTGTTTTTTTCGTTTTCTTCATCCTCGTTACTTTTCAGACCTTGACGTCAAAGACTCTAACAAGGGCAGCAGTCGACTTGAGACTCCATGCACTTCCATACAACTTCTTGTGGAAGGATACTGGCTGTTGCCAAATGCTATGTTTTTTATTGGTATACGATGTAAGCAAGACTGCAAAATGTGTTCTGCTGTCATGGGGGACTGTGCCGCAGGTACAAAGATCCATAGTGCCAATGGCAGTTTAAAAATTAAAGGTTCTCCTCCTTCCATAACTCCTTTCCCGCCTCGCATCATCTGCCCTGCAACTCTTCCCCACCCTTCCATCAAACCATGTTCCTCCATCCTTCTTCAACCAGCCCATCACTTCCCTCTCTAAACCACTCATCCCTTAGTTCTTCAAAATATCTCACCCTCCCAACCGATAATTCCCCAATCTCTTCTTCAACTGACCTATCTCTTCTCCCCCCCCCCCCCCTCTCAAACCCTTTACTCTAATCCTTCTTCTTTCAAAATGTCCACTTCTCCTGACTGCTCATCTCCTCCACCTCCTCCGTGCCTGTTCCAGAATGTTAAGATAGCTTTCAATAATAGATCCAAAATGACATCCTTTACTGATGATGATGTCTTCAATCGACCAGTCAAATAATAATAACTTCTGCCCCTCCCCCACATGTGGGATAAACAGAAGTACTTTAGATATTTAATATAAGTAGATGTACACCCATTGACATCTAGGTAGACTGGAGCATGACACGACTAGGTTACATATCTGGTCAGTCATAGTTTGCTCATTTTTGTTTCTTCGCTACTTTAACTCTAATAGGGAGGAGGAGACTAACATTCTGTCAGGCAAAACATACTGATCAAGACCCACACCTCACTTCCAAGCAGTCATCAATGGGAACAGACTGTTTCATGGCAGTCTGGTTGAGGTGGGGATTGGCACTGTGTTCCACATAGTGGTGAGCTTACTGAGATGTCTCACATTGTACTACAGTCAGGTGAACCCCAGGCTACCTTCTCAACATACCTCACATTGTACTACAGTCAGGTGAACCCCAGGCTACCTCCTCAACATACCTCACATTGTGAGAAGAGCCACTGTAACACTACAAAAGAAAGTGGTCAAGAGTACCTAGTTCAAGTACGGGTGACATAAGCAACAATATAACACTAACAAGAGACTAAGTAACCATTTTTGTGTCTTGGCTACTATAACACTAACAAGTGTCTGGAGACCCATTTCTATATCTTGGCTACTATAACACTAACAGGAGTCTAAGTATCCATTTTTATGTCTTGGTTACTATAACACTAACAAGAGCCTAAGTATCCATTTCTGTGTCTTGGTTACTATAACACTAACAAGAAATTAAGTATCCATTTTTGTGTCTTGGCTACTATAACACTAACAAGAGTCTAGAGACCCATGTCTGTGTCTTGGTTACTATAATACTAACAAGAGGCTAGAGACCCTTTTCTGTGTCTTGGTTACTATAACACTAACAAGTGTCTAGGGATCCATTTTCCTTGAATTGGCTACTATAACTCTAACAACAGTTTGAACCAATATTTGTGTTTTCACCACTTCCCCTTATCTTCCTGAATATCTCAGCAATATAAGTTCAGGATATTTATTTCATCATGTAGTGGAACACACACATTTATTTTATAATTACTCTTAACTGGTGCTATTGCAAGAAATAAAAACATATCAAAGGAGTTGACAAACAAAAAAAAACAAACAAAATACAGATTAACAGAAAAGATGAATCTTACTTCCAAACTGCCAAAGTCAAATCCAGTGCCTGAATCTTTCCGAGATATCAGCTCTACGAATGTTACAATTGCTGTTTTGTGAAATGTTCTCATCTTGAACTCAACGCTCAGGTTTTGTTCTCGCTCACTCCTCACCCAGCGCAGCATCGACGAAGACCTAAAGAGACAGAAATAATGATGAAGTTTTGATAAGTATGTGATGCCTATCCTGACCTTCAGCAGAGAATGGAGAGAGTGGTGACATAGGAATGCTGACCTTGAGGTTATTTACTTTCCATGTCCTAGGCACTGCGTCACTTCATTCTTCCAGCATTCAGCCCCACGTGGATTGTCCTGTCACTGAGTAGGCCAGCCATGCTACAAGTCTCCGGAAGGTTTGGGCAGATCATCAGATGGTCCTGTGTTACTCCACATTCGCATGTTTCATCATCCCTGTATCCTCATCATTTCATGTTTTTCCTGCATGCATCGTGATACACCAGTTTGAAGTCTATTTAGTGACTTTCATGTTGCGTAGGGCAGGAAATGTCCAGGTGCAGGTTCCCCCCGTAACTCAATCAAGGGAACATGTGTCAGCTGTTTCCAACTTTCGATGCTTCGTTTTCCTGGACTAGTCTGTAGGAGCTGGGTTGACTGCAAAAAAATTTGTCTAGACTTTAGTCTTGCATGCTGCAAGGTTAAACAGCTTAAGATGGATGGGATATGCTGTTTGTATGGTCGATGAGCGCAAACAGGCAGATGAGCATAGGGGAACAGAGACTCATTGAAAGTGTCAGTGAAAAGCATCAAATGATGTCCCCTCCTGGGAGATGCTGACGCAGAACCATTCCACCTTGATCGTTAGCATCACAAAAGGTGCTCAGATCGCAGAGTGAAACTTTCCCTGAGGTTTGGAGAAAGCAAGCTGCCCAATAGAATTATAACACAGGACGACTTCAGAGCCAACTCCTCACATGTCTGCCCCAGGTGCAACAGAGCCTGCCATGCCAGGATTTGACTTTACAGGCTTATGAGATCACATGTTGTAGCACAATTCTGATGCTGTCACATCTTTGCTTGTGATGGGAAACTATTATTATTATGTGACAACACTCAAGATAATGTTACTGTGCTGCACAATGAGAAATCATGATGGTGCTTCACAGAATAAGAGCCAGTGTCTTGCCAAATGGAGCATGGCAAACATGAAAACAACCCCCAGTCTGAGAATGGAGATTGAGGTAGTTATTTAACTGATTCACTGAGTAGAGCCGATATATTGGCTTGCAAATTTCCTTACAGTGCTGTAAAGCTGATATTTTGGCTTGAGCGGTTGTTACATTTCCACATAAAAGTTTCTGCACATAAATATTCCTTAATTTATAAATATACTTGTATATTTTTGTAGCACTTTTACATTGCAATAGTAAATGTGTTCAGAGACCTAAAGTATTCCTGGGTGAATAAGTTAAGCTCTGAGTGGTCACCTTCTTCTTCTTTTTCTTCGTTTGTTCTCAGAGAAGAAGGGTCTTGGCAGCTCTGGCCCTGATGCTAGTCAGCTAGCGGTCACTGACCACTGCAGACCATGTACTACTCAGCATCTTCATTCCAAGTGGTTATCTAAGACCTCATTAATCTGCGCAGTCGTTGTGTCTGATGTCCAATCAATCCTTCGGAAGCGGAAGATGCAGAAGGGATGACTACAGCAGGAGTGGATAGTGAATGTAGAGGTTTAAAATCTTCAGGGATGTGTGGATCTACTGTCCTAATCATACTAGTGTTTAACAGCCATGGAAGAGCAACATTTTGGTTTTGAAAACACTTATTCTCGTGACTATAAAATATGAATTGGGGGAATATACTGCATTTAAATCAATACCACCTGCATTCAATGAATTGGAAATACATACACTCCATTCATTTTGCTTTGTATGTGGGTCAAGCAAAAGAGACACCTTAAAGGATTAATCAGAGTGTGTAAAACCACCTACCTTCTATATACAGGAGGTAGGATTACATTGATTTGAACAAAATGTGCGTGAAAACAAGAGAAGACGAGGCATAGATAGATATATTATAGTCTTAAATGTAAAACATCCAAAGCTAAGGTATTGTCACTTGTGATTGATTCAATCATTGTTACAATCATTCATCGTCACTTCTGATTGATTCAATCATTCATACAATCATACATCATCATATTATACTACCAGACTAGTAGCCCTTCCTGGAAACGGGCTGTCTTCATGGCAGCCTGGCTAACGAGATAAGGGATCGACGTGATAGCCGTAGTACCTTTAGTAGTGAGCAACACGTAGATGAAGCCAAGCATAGCACAACCGCCTGGAGGACTCCGGTCGAATGCGAGTAAAAGCTACTGCAACCCGCCACTTAACGTCCTTTTTAGGATACACAAAAAAGTAGACCTAGTCATTGTGGACTTTCAAAACAACAACAACCAGACTCACAGACTAGTCTTAGTCGACCTGTACTTCTACAGGAGCATAAGCTCCTGTACAGGTCCCATCTCTGATGTGAGTTGGATGTATCCAGGAGGAATATTTCCTGCTTAGCGGGCTAGGCTCGAGCAGCTTATTACTCCACTACGGAGGTTGATTAACTGATTGATGTGCGAGTCCATCTTAATAGACTCAAACTTTAGAGCAAAGTAGATCTGCAGCCTGTTAGGTGCCATCTATGCTGTTCTTAACTTACAAACCACCTACCTAACCATGGCTGGTGTTATGCCATGTCACACAGTTAGTCACCTTCTTCAACACACTCTCTGTGGAGCAGTGGTGCTATTCTTGTCTTTGTCATACAGATACACATAGAAAATTAGACCCCGGCAAACCACCACAGTATCACTGTCACTGTTAGTGTATCTAGTCTACTGTAGTGTAGACTAGTCACTAAGAGTAAGACTGTAAACAGTAACGGTAGAGTGATAAAACATGATGTTTGATCAACCTGAATAATTTTAAAGAAAAATATACCTGCATGCGTTTTGCCTCTCTGTGTGGCAATTAACCATAATTATTCCCTAGAGGAATGTTATTTTATTATTTACCTTGGAAATGAGATTGGCACCTCGGATACTTTCTCACAACCATACAGTGGGCTTTGTCCGCCATTATAAGAGGACCTGTCGTTTTCTTTGGACAGTTCATACAAGACCGAGATATCGTTAATATATACATTCCGAAGACAGCCAACAAAGCTCTGTGTTACAGGGAGACCTGCAAGAAATAAATATAAATGCGTCTGTATAGTACTGACGTCCAGAAGTGTGAAACAGGTATCAAATTGTTAATTTATAAGTTGAGAAATATCGCTGCAAGAACTCCAACATGATCATATTTAACCCCATAACTAAAGAGCATCACACGGCTGACTGACACCAGATGCCGCTGAGCTCAGACCAAGAGGCAGGGGCGTACATAGGTCCTGGTGTAGTTTGTTTGGTTTGGCTTGGCTTCGCTCGTTCTCAATCTCCCGCATCCAAACCCTGAAAGGGCTTAAGTAGTGTAGTTTGTTTGAATCTGGGTGGTTGGAAAAGAGGCATCTTGCTTTACTGTCTCCATTTCGCTATCTACAAATCATATGACAAACCCTGCAGATGAACCTTTAATCTGCGCCAAAGTACATGTGCTCCTTAAAGCGGTGGTTATTTAAAAAAAATAAAGGTAACTGGTGTCCTTTCTGTTTGTTTCCAAGAATCGACATCACTGCACTACGGGCATACCCAAAGGTGCTCAGTCTCAGCAATTGGGGCAGGGTATGGATGCTGATGGTCCCTGAACTTCGCTGGTTGTACACTCTCTTGCTCTGTCCTCTCAAACGCCCTACTCCGCTCAAACCCCGTTTAATGTCCAAACTTTGCAGCCCGTGGATTGCTGCTTCATCTATTGAATTTTCCTCATCTAACAGGTGGTCATTGATTTGATTTCAAAATGTCACTCCTATATATCACTAACGTGTCCATGATAGGAGCTTGAGAAGCCAAGATGTCAGTTCTTTCGTTGCCCTGAACCCCAGCATGACCAGGACAGTAGATCCATGTCAACCCCTGGAGGTTTGAGGTCTCAACAGCTTCTATCCACTCGAATCTAAGCCATCCCTTCTGTACCTTCTGAAGTTCAGCTTGCACGTCTGTCACGATGACTGCCCTTGTTAAAGAAGTCTCAGATATCCATGTCAGCGCTGAGGTCACTGCTTCCATCTCCATTCAAAAACTTGAGGTTGTTGACATGCATGCCCGACTGCACTCGGCAACGACCTGTCTTCTCACACTAGCCGAGAAGCCCCAGTCTGATGTCCTACTGCCAGCAGCAGCATTGATCCGTCGGTGTATATGACAGTATCCCGTTCCTACATGTTCTCAGTTATCAGCTGATTCGCCTGGTGCTCTGCTCTGCCGTTGCTCCATTCTCTGCATTCCTTGCCTAAGGATATGATGACTCTCTGGTACTCTAGCATTCTATCACCAGTGTGGACCCATTTAGCAGTCATGTACCCATTTCCAGTTGGGTAGACTAGAGCGTAATGATTGTGGGAGTCGAACCCCGCACTTTTGCCGGGAAAAGCGAATACTCTATCATAACAATGAGACATAAAGCTTTCTATAGTCGTGTTTTGCGACACACGAAAGTGTAGCTGACAAAATCATTCATCTTCTTGAAGTGACCGCAGGATCCACACGGAGAATAGCTTATATTGACGTCCCAATACATCCATTATAACTGGGCTCGTGTATATACAGATGGATCGGTAGGGAGTGCAGGTAAGGATTGTGGAGGAGTCATCATAGTAAGATGCAACAATGAGGAAATAACACATAAGATTTTCCCTGCTAGGAAGATCTATTCCAACTTTAGGATGGAGTCTATGGCGCTCTTACAGGCACTGAGAATATTCACCAGTTTCGACTAACACCAGCCAACTCAGAATGTATTCTTTACTCCAGCCAGAAACAATTCTAAACACCAGAGGTGAATAAATGCTGCGGGAAATCAGATCAGAGCTCAGCTAAATCTAAAGAACCTCAATAGATGCTATTCCGTGGGTTAACCTCCCATTGTGGAATCGCGGGGAAGGAGAGAGCTGATGACATGTCCAAATCATGTGGCAGGATGAAGCAAACAATCCCTACAGTGTCATTTTAACAGGCAAAAGCTATCATCCACAATCAGAATAACTCGAAATAGAAGAAAGTCACCGACATGAGCAAGGAACCTGATCCAATCCGCTAGTTCCACAGGCAACAGCAAACCACCAGCTCCCCACACACACCAACAAACCACCAGCTCCCCACACGCACCAACAAACCACCAGCTCCTCACACACACCAACAAACCACCAGCTCCTCACACACACCAACAAACCACCAGCTCCCCACACACACCAACAAACCACCAGCTCCTCACAAACACCAACAAACCACCAGCTCCTCACACACACCAACAAACCACCAGCTCCTCACACACACCAACAAACCACCAGCTCCTCACACACACCAACAAACCCCTAGCTCCTAAACCAACCAACAAACCACCAGCTCCCCACACACACCAACAAACCACCAGCTCCCCAAACACACCAACAAACCACCAGCTCCCCACACACCAACAAACCCCCAGCTCCTCACACACCAACAAACCACCAGCTCCTCACACACACCAACAAACCACCAGCTCCCCACACACACAAACAAACCACAAGCTCCTCACACACACCAACAAACCACCAGCTCCCCAAACACACCAACAAACCACCAGCTCCCCAGACACACCAACAAACCACAAGCTCCTCACACACACCAACAAACCACCAGCTCCCCACACACACCAACAAACCACAAGCTTCTTACACACACCAACAAACCACTAGCTCCACACACACACCAACAAACCACCAGCTCCCCACACACACCAACAAACCACCAGCTCCACACACACCAACAAAACACCAGCTCCCCACACACACCAACAAACCACAAGCTCCTCACACACACCAACAAACCACCAGCTCCCCAAACACACCAACAAACCACCAGCTCCCCACACACACCAACAAATCACCAGCTCCCCACACACACCAACAAACCACCAGCTCCCTAAACACACCAACAAACCACCAGCTCCCACACACAAACAAACCACAAGCTCCTAACACACACCAACAAACCACAAGCTCCCCACACATCCCAACAAACCACCAGCTCCCCATACACACCAACAAACCACAAGCTCCTCACACACACCAACAAACCACCAGCTCCCCACACACACCAACAAACCACCAGCTCCCCAAACACACCAACAAACCACCAGCTCCCCACACACACCAACAAATCACCAGCTCCCCACACAGCCCAACAAACCACCAGCTCCCCATACACACCAACAAACCACAAGCTCCTCATACACACAAACAAACCACCAGCTCCCCACACACCAACAAACCACAAGCTCCCCACACACACCAACAAACCACCAGCTTCTCACACATACCAACAAACCACCAGCTGCCCACACACACCAACAAACCATAAGCTTCTAACACACACCAGCAAACCACCAGCTCCTCACACACACCAACAAACCAGAAGCTCCTCACACACACCAACAAACCACCAGCTCCCCACACACACCAACAAACCAGTAGCTCCCCACACACACCAACAAACCACCAGCTCCCCAACATACCAACAAACCACCAGCTCCCCACACACACCAACAAACCACAAGCTCCCCACACACACCAACAAACCACAAGCTCCTCACCCACACCAACAAACCACAAGCTCCTCACACACATCAACAAACCACCAGCTCCCCACACACACTAACAAACCCCCAGCTCCTCACACACCAACAAACCACCAGCTCCTCACACACACCAACAAACCACCAGCTCCCCACACACACCAACAAACCACAAGCTCCTCACACACACCAACAAACCACCAGCTCCCCAAACACACCAACAAACCACCAGCTCCCCACACACACCAACAAACCACAAGCTCCTCACACACACCAACAAACCACCAGCTCCCCACACACACCAACAAACCACAAGCTTCTCACACACACCAACAAACCACCAGCTCCCCACACACACCAACAAACCACAAGCTCCTCACCCACACCAACAAACCACAAGCTCCTCACACACATCAACAAACCACCAGCTCCCCACACACACTAACAAACCCCCAGCTACTCACACACCAACAAACCACCAGCTCCTCACACACACCAACAAACCACCAGCTCCCCACACACACCAACAAACCACAAGCTCCTCACACACACCAACAAACCACCAGCTCCCCAAACACACCAACAAACCACCAGCTCCCCACACACACCAACAAACCACAAGCTCCTCACACACACCAACAAACCACCAGCTCCCCACACACACCAACAAACCACAAGCTTCTCACACACACCAACAAACCACCAGCTCCCCACACACACCAACAAACCACCAGCTCCCCACACACACCAACAAATCATCAGCTCCCCACACACACCAACAAACCACTAGCTCCCCACACACACCAACAAACCACCAGCTCCCCAAACACACCAACAAACCACCAGCTCCACACACACCAACAAACCACCAGCTCCCCACACACACCAACAAACCACAAGCTCCTCACACACACCAACAAACCACCAGCTCCCCAAACACACCAACAAACCACCAGCTCCCCACACACACCAACAAATCACCAGCTCCCCACACACACCAACAAACCACCAGCTCCCTAAACACACCAACAAACCACCAGCTCCCCACACACAAACAAACCACAAGCTCCTCACACACACCAACAAACCACCAGCTCCCCACACATCCCAACAAACCACCAGCTCCCCATACACACCAACAAACCACAAGCTCCTCACACACACCAACAAACCACCAGCTCCCCACACACACCAACAAACCACCAGCTCCCCAAACACACCAACAAACCACCAGCTCCCCACACACACCAACAAACCACCAGCTCCCCACACAGCCCAACAAACCACCAGCTCCCCATACACACCAACAAACCACAAGCTCCTCACACACACCAACAAACCACCAGCTCCCCACACACCAACAAACCACAATCTCCCCACACACACCAACAAACCACCAGCTCCTCACACACACCAACAAACCACCAGCTGCCCACACACACCAACAAACCATAAGCTTCTAACACACACCAGCAAACCACCAGCTCCTCACACACACCAACAAACCACAAGCTCCTCACACACACCAACAAACCAGTAGCTCCCCACACACACCAACAAACCACCAGCTCCCCAAACATACCAACAAACCACCAGCTCCCCACACACACCAACAAACCACAAGCTCCCCACACACACCAACAAACCAGTAGCTCCCCACACACACCAACAAACCACCAGCTCCCCAAACATACCAACAAACCACCAGCTCCCCACACACACCAACAAACCACAAGCTCCTCACACACACCAACAAACCACAAGCTCCTCACACACATCAACAAACCACCAGCTCCCCACACACACCAACAAACCACCAGCTCCCCACACACACCAACAAACCACCAGCTCCCCACACACACCAACAAACCACCAGCTCCCCAAACACACCAACAAACCACCAGCTCTTCACACACACCAACAAACCACAAGCTCCCCACACACACCAACAAATCACAAGCTCTTCACACACACCAACAAACCACCAGCTCCCCACACACACCAACAAACCACCAGCTCCCCACACACACCAACAAATCACCAGCTCCCCACACACACCAACAAACCACTAGCTCCCTAAACACACCAACAAACCACCAGCTCCCCACACACAAACAAACCACAAGCTCTTCACACACACCAACAAACCACAAGCTCCCCACACATCCCAACAAACCACCAGCTCCCCATACACACCAACAAACCACAAGCTCCTCACACACACCAACAAACCACCAGCTCCCCACACACACCAACAAACCACCAGCTCCCCAAACACACCAACAAACCACCAGCTCCCCACACACACCAACAAACCACCAGCTCCCCACACTGCCCAACAAACCACCAGCTCCCCATACACACCAACAAACCACAAGCTCCTCACACACACCAACAAACCACCAGCTCCCCACACACCAACAAATCACAATCTCCCCAGACACACCAACAAACCACCAGCTCCTCACACACACCAACAAACCACCAGCTGCCCACACACACCAACAAACCATAAGCTTCTAACACACACCAGCAAACCACCAGCTCCTCACACACACCAACAAACCACAAGCTCCTCACACACACCAACAAACCACCAGCTCCCCACACACACCAACAAACCAGTAGCTCCCCACACACACCAACAAACCACCAGCTCCCCAAACATACCAACAAACCACCAGCTCCCCACACCCACCAACAAACCACAAGCTCCTCACACACACCAACAAACCACAAGCTCCTCACACACATCAACAAACCACCAGCTCCCCACACACACCAACAAACCACCAGCTCCCCACACACACCAACAAACCACCAGCTCCCCACACATACAAACAAACCACCAGCTCCCCAAACACACCAACAAACCACCAGCTCTTCACACACACCAACAAACCACAAGCTCCCCACACACACCAACAAATCACAAGCTCTTCACACACACCAACAAACCACCAGCTCCCCACACACACCAACAAACCACCAGCTCCCCACACACACCAACAAACCACAAGCTCCCCACACACACCAACAAACCACCAGCTCCCCACACACACCAACAAACCAGTAGCTCCCCACACACACCAACAAACCACAAGCTCCCCACACACACCAAAAAACCACACGCTCTTCACACACACCAACAAACCACAAGCTCCTCACACACACCAACAAAACACCAGCTCCCCACACAGCCCAACAAACCACCAGCTCCCCATACACACCAACAAACCACAAGCTTTTCACACACACCAACAAACCACCAGCTCCCCACACACACCAACAAACCACCAGCTCCCCAAACACACCAACAAACCACCAGCTCCTCACACACACCAACAAACCACCAGCTCCCCACACACACCAACAAACCACCAGCTCCCTAAACACACCAACAAACCACCAGCTCCCCACACACACCAGCAAACCACAAGCTCCCCACACACACCAACAAATCACAAGCTCTTCACACACACCAACAAACCACCAGCTCCCCACACACACCAACAAACCACCAGCTCCCCACACACACCAACAAACCACAAGCTCCCCACACACACCAACAAACCACCAGCTCCCCACACACACCAACAAACCACAAGCTCCCCACACACACCAAAAAACCACACGCTCTTCACACACACCAACAAACCACAAGCTCCTCACACACACCAACAAAACACCAGCTCCCCACACAGCCCAACAAACCACCAGCTCCCCATACACACCAACAAACCACAAGCTTTTCACACACACCAACAAACCACCAGCTCCCCACACACACCAACAAACCACCAGCTCCCCAAACACACCAACAAACCACCAGCTCCTCACACACACCAACAAACCACCAGCTCCCCACACACACCAACAAACCACCAGCTCCCTAAACACACCAACAAACCACCAGCTCCCCACACACACCAACAAACCACCAGCTCCCCACACAGCCCAACAAACCACCAGCTCCCCACACACACCAACAAACCACCAGCTGCCCACACACACCAACAAACCATAAGCTTCTAACACACACCAGCAAACCACCAGCTCCTAACACACACCAACAAACCACAAGCTCCTCACACACACCAACAAACCACCAGCTCCCCACACACACCAACAAACCAGTAGCTCCCCACACACACCAACAAACCACCAGCTTCCCACACACACCAACAAACCACAAGCTCCTCACACACACCAACAAACCACAAGCTCCTCACACACACCAACAAACCACAAGCTACTCACACACATCAACAAACCACCAGCTCCTCACACACACCAACAAACCACCAGCTCCCCACACACACCAACAAACCACCAGCTCCTCACAAACACCAACAAACCACCAGCTCCTCACACACACCAACAAACCACCAGCTCCTCACACACACCAACAAACCACCAGCTCCTCACACACACCAACAAACCCCTAGCTCCTAACACACCAACAAACCACCAGCTCCCCACACACACCAACAAACCACCAGCTCCCCAAACACACCAACAAACCACCAGCTCCCCACACACCAACAAACCCCCAGCTCCTCACACACCAACAAACCACTAGCTCCTCACACACACCAACAAACCACCAGCTCCCCACACACACAAACAAACCACAAGCTCCTCACACACACCAACAAACCACCAGCTCCCCAAACACACCAACAAACCACCAGCTCCCCAGACACACCAACAAACCACAAGCTCCTCACACACACCAACAAACCACCAGCTCCCCACACACACCAACAAACCACAAGCTTCTTACACACACCAACAAACCACTAGCTCCACACACACACCAACAAACCACCAGCTCCCCACACACACCAACAAACCACCAGCTCCACACACACCAACAAAACACCAGCTCCCCACACACACCAACAAACCACAAGCTCCTCACACACACCAACAAACCACCAGCTCCCCAAACACACCAACAAACCACCAGCTCCCCACACACACCAACAAATCACCAGCTCCCCACACACACCAACAAACCACCAGCTCCCTAAACACACCAACAAACCACCAGCTCCCACACACAAACAAACCACAAGCTCCTAACACACACCAACAAACCACAAGCTCCCCACACATCCCAACAAACCACCAGCTCCCCATACACACCAACAAACCACAAGCTCCTCACACACACCAACAAACCACCAGCTCCCCACACACACCAACAAACCACCAGCTCCCCAAACACACCAACAAACCACCAGCTCCCCACACACACCAACAAATCACCAGCTCCCCACACAGCCCAACAAACCACCAGCTCCCCATACACACCAACAAACCACAAGCTCCTCATACACACCAACAAACCACCAGCTCCCCACACACCAACAAACCACAAGCTCCCCACACACACCAACAAACCACCAGCTTCTCACACATACCAACAAACCACCAGCTGCCCACACACACCAACAAACCATAAGCTTCTAACACACACCAGCAAACCACCAGCTCCTCACACACACCAACAAACCACAAGCTCCTCACACACACCAACAAACCACCAGCTCCCCACACACACCAACAAACCAGTAGCTCCCCACACACACCAACAAACCACCAGCTCCCCAACATACCAACAAACAACCAGCTCCCCACACACACCAACAAACCACAAGCTCCCCACACACACCAACAAACCACAAGCTCCTCACCCACACCAACAAACCACAAGCTCCTCACACACATCAACAAACCACCAGCTCCCCACACACACTAACAAACCCCCAGCTCCTCACACACCAACAAACCACCAGCTCCTCACACACACCAACAAACCACCAGCTCCCCACACACACCAACAAACCACAAGCTCCTCACACACACCAACAAACCACCAGCTCCCCAAACACACCAACAAACCACCAGCTCCCCACACACACCAACAAACCACAAGCTCCTCACACACACCAACAAACCACCAGCTCCCCACACACACCAACAAACCACAAGCTTCTCACACACACCAACAAACCACCAGCTCCCCACACACACCAACAAACCACAAGCTCCTCACCCACACCAACAAACCACAAGCTCCTCACACACATGAACAAACCACCAGCTCCCCACACACACTAACAAACCCCCAGCTCCTCACACACCAACAAACCACCAGCTCCTCACACACACCAACAAACCACCAGCTCCCCACACACACCAACAAACCACAAGCTCCTCACACACACCAACAAACCACCAGCTCCCCAAACACACCAACAAACCACCAGCTCCCCACACACACCAACAAACCACAAGCTCCTCACACACACCAACAAACCACCAGCTCCCCACACACACCAACAAACCACAAGCTTCTCACACACACCAACAAACCACCAGCTCCCCACACACACCAACAAACCACCAGCTCCCCACACACACCAACAAATCATCAGCTCCCCACACACACCAACAAACCACTAGCTCCCCACACACACCAACAAACCACCAGCTCCCCAAACACACCAACAAACCACCAGCTCCACACACACCAACAAACCACCAGCTCCCCACACACACCAACAAACCACAAGCTCCTCACACACACCAACAAACCACCAGCTCCCCAAACACACCAACAAACCACCAGCTCCCCACACACACCAACAAATCACCAGCTCCCCACACACACCAACAAACCACCAGCTCCCTAAACACACCAACAGACCACCAGCTCCCCACACACAAACAAACCACAAGCTCCTCACACACACCAACAAACCACCAGCTCCCCACACAACAAGCTCCTCACACACACCAACAAACCACCAGCTCCCCACACACACCAACAAACCACCAGCTCCCCAAACACACCAACAAACCACCAGCTCCCCACACACACCAACAAACCACCAGCTCCCCACACAGCCCAACAAACCACCAGCTCCCCATACACACCAACAAACCACAAGCTCCTCACACACACCAACAAACCACCAGCTCCCCACACACCAACAAACCACAATCTCCCCACACACACCAACAAACCACCAGCTCCTCACACACACCAACAAACCACCAGCTGCCCACACACACCAACAAACCATAAGCTTCTAACACACACCAGCAAACCACCAGCTCCTCACACACACCAACAAACCACAAGCTCCTCACACACACCAACAAACCACCAGCTCCCCACACACACCAACAAACCAGTAGCTCCCCACACACACCAACAAACCACCAGCTCCCCAAACATACCAACAAACCACCAGCTCCCCACACACACCAACAAACCACAAGCTCCTCACACACACCAACAAACCACAAGCTCCTCACACACATCAACAAACCACCAGCTCCCCACACACACCAACAAACCACCAGCTCCCCACACACACCAACAAACCACCAGCTCCCCACACACACCAACAAACCACCAGCTCCCCAAACACACCAACAAACCACCAGCTCTTCACACACACCAACAAACCACAAGCTCCCCACACACACCAACAAATCACAAGCTCTTCACACACACCAACAAACCACCAGCTCCCCACACACACCAACAAACCACCAGCTCCCCACACACACCAACAAATCACCAGCTCCCCACACACACCAACAAACCACTAGCTCCCTAAACACACCAACAAACCACCAGCTCCCCACACACAAACAAACCACAAGCTCTTCACACACACCAACAAACCACAAGCTCCCCACACATCCCAACAAACCACCAGCTCCCCATACACACCAACAAACCACAAGCTCCTCACACACACCAACAAACCACCAGCTCCCCACACACACCAACAAACCACCAGCTCCCCAAACACACCAACAAACCACCAGCTCCCCACACACACCAACAAACCACCAGCTCCCCACACTGCCCAACAAACCACCAGCTCCCCATACACACCAACAAACCACAAGCTCCTCACACACACCAACAAACCACCAGCTCCCCACACACCAACAAACCACAATCTCCCCAGACACACCAACAAACCACCAGCTCCTCACACACACCAACAAACCACCAGCTGCCCACACACACCAACAAACCATAAGCTTCTAACACACACCAGCAAACCACCAGCTCCTCACACACACCAACAAACCACAAGCTCCTCACACACACCAACAAACCACCAGCTCCCCACACACACCAACACACCAGTAGCTCCCCACACACACCAACAAACCACCAGCTCCCCAAACATACCAACAAACCACCAGCTCCCCACACCCACCAACAAACCACAAGCTCCTCACACACACCAACAAACCACAAGCTCCTCACACACATCAACAAACCACCAGCTCCCCACACACACCAACAAACATCCAGCTCCCCACACACACCAACAAACCACCAGCTCCCCACACATACAAACAAACCACCAGCTCCCCAAACACACCAACAAACCACCAGCTCTTCACACACACCAACAAACCACAAGCTCCCCACACACACCAACAAATCACAAGCTCTTCACACACACCAACAAACCACCAGCTCCCCACACACACCAACAAACCACCAGCTCCCCACACACACCAACAAACCACAAGCTCCCCACACACACCAACAAACCACCAGCTCCCCACACACACCAACAAACCAGTAGCTCCCCACACACACCAACAAACCACAAGCTCCCCACACACACCAAAAAACCACACGCTCTTCACACACACCAACAAACCACAAGCTCCTCACACACACCAACAAAACACCAGCTCCCCACACAGCCCAACAAACCACCAGCTCCCCATACACACCAACAAACCACAAGCTTTTCACACACACCAACAAACCACCAGCTCCCCACACACACCAACAAACCACCAGCTCCCCAAACACACCAACAAACCACCAGCTCCTCACACACACCAACAAACCACCAGCTCCCCACACACACCAACAAACCACCAGCTCCCTAAACACACCAACAAACCACCAGCTCCCCACACACACCAACAAACCACAAGCTCCCCACACACACCAACAAATCACAAGCTCTTCACACACACCAACAAACCACCAGCTCCCCACACACACCAACAAACCACCAGCTCCCCACACACACCAACAAACCACAAGCTCCCCACACACACCAACAAACCACCAGCTCCCCACACACACCAACAAACCACAAGCTCCCCACACACACCAAAAAACCACACGCTCTTCACACACACCAACAAACCACAAGCTCCTCACACACACCAACAAAACACCAGCTCCCCACACAGCCCAACAAACCACCAGCTCCCCATACACACCAACAAACCACAAGCTTTTCACACACACCAACAAACCACCAGCTCCCCACACACACCAACAAACCACCAGCTCCCCAAACACACCAACAAACCACCAGCTCCTCACACACACCAACAAACCACCAGCTCCCCACACACACCAACAAACCACCAGCTCCCTAAACACACCAACAAACCACCAGCTCCCCACACACACCAACAAACCACCAGCTCCCCACACAGCCCAACAAACCACCAGCTCCCCACACACACCAACAAACCACCAGCTGCCCACACACACCAACAAACCATAAGCTTCTAACACACACCAGCAAACCACCAGCTCCTAACACACACCAACAAACCACAAGCTCCTCACACACACCAACAAACCACCAGCTCCCCACACACACCAACAAACCAGTAGCTCCCCACACACACCAACAAACCACCAGCTTCCCACACACACCAACAAACCACAAGCTCCTCACACACACCAACAAACCACAAGCTCCTCACACACACCAACAAACCACAAGCTACTCACACACATCAACAAACCACCAGCTCCCCACACACACCAACAGACCACATGCTCCCCAAACACACTAACAAACCACCAGCTCCCCACACACACCAACAAACCACAAGCTCCCCACACACACCAACAAATCACAAGCTCTTCACACACACCAACAAACCACCAGCTCCCCACACACAGCAACAAACCACCAGCTCCCCACACACACCAACAAACCACCAGCTCCCCAAACACACCAACAAACCACCAGCTCCACACACACCAACAAACCACCAGCTCCCCACACACACCAACAAACCACAAGCTCCTCACACACACCAACAAACCACCAGCTCCCCAAACACACCAACAAACCACCAGCTCCCCACACACACCAACAAATCACCAGCTCCCCACACACACCAACAAACCACCAGCTCCCCACACACAGCAACAAACCACCAGCTCCCCACACACAAACAAACCACAAGCTCCTCACACACACCAACAAACCACCAGCTCCCCACACATCCCAACAAACCACCAGCTCCCCATACACACACACAAACCACAAGCTCCTCACACACACCAACAAACCACCAGCTCCCACACACACCAACAAACCACCAGCTCCCCAAACACACCAACAAACCACCAGCTCCCCACACACACCAACAAACCACCAGCTCCCCACACAGCCCAACAAACCACCAGCTCCCCATACACACCAACAAACCACAAGCTCCTCACACACACCAACAAACCACCAGCTCCCCACACACCAACAAACCACAATCTCCCCACACACACCAACAAACCACCAGCTCCTCACACACACCAACAAACCACCAGCTGCCCACACACACCAACAAACCATAAGCTTCTAACACACACCAGCAAACCACCAGCTCCTCACACACACCAACAAACCACAAGCTCCTCACACACACCAACAAACCACCAGCTCCCCACACACACCAACAAACCAGTAGCTCCCCACACACACCAACAAACCACCAGCTCCCCAAACATACCAAATAACCACCAGCTCCCCACACACACCAACAAACCACAAGCTCCTCACACACACCAACAAACCACAAGCTCCTCACACACATCAACAAACCACCAGCTCCCCACACACACCAACAAACCACAAGCTCCCCACACACACCAACAAACCACCAGCTCCCCACACACACCAACAAACCACCAGCTCCCCAAACACACCAACAAACCACCAGCTCTTCACACACACCAACAAACCACAAGCTCCCCACACACACCAACAAACCAGTAGCTCCCCACACACACCAACAAACCACCAGCTTCCCACACACACCAACAAACCACAAGCTCCTCACACACATCAACAAACCACCAGCTCCCCACACACACCAACAGACCACCAGCTCCCCAAACACACCAACAAACCACCAGCTCCCCACACACACCAACAAACCACAAGCTCCCCGCACACACCAACAAATCACAAGCTCTTCACACACACCAACAAACCACCAGCTCCCCACACACAGCAACAAACCACCAGCTCCCCACACACACCAACAAACCACCAGCTCCCCACACACACCAACAAACCACCAGCTCCCCACACACACCAACAAACCACCAGCTCCCCACACACACTAACAAACCACCAACTCCCCACACACACCAACAAACCACCAGCTCCCCACACACACCAACAAACCACAAGCTCCCCACACACACCAAAAAACCACACGCTCTTCACACACACCAACAAACCACCAGCTCCCCACACACACCAACAAACCACAAGCTCCTTACACACACCAACAAACCACCAGCTCCCCACACACACCAACAAACCACCAGCTCCCCACACAAACCAACAAACCACCAGCTCCCCACACACACCAACAAACCACCAGCTCCCCATACACACCAACAAACCACCAGCTCCCCACACACACCAACAAACCACCAGCTCCTCACACACACCAACAAACCACAAGCTCCTCACACACACCAACAAACCACCAGCTCCCCACACACAACAACAAACCACCAGCTCCCCACACACACCAACAAACCACCAGCTCCCCACACACACCAACAAACCACCAGCTCCGCACAGACACCAACAAACCACCATCTCCTCACACACACCAACAAACCACCATCTCCTCACACACACCAACAAACCACAAGCTCCTCACACACACCAACAAACCACAAGCTCCCCACACACACCAACAAACCACCAGCTCCCCAAACACACCAACAAACCACCAGCTCCCCACACACACCAACAAACCACCAGCTCCCCACACACACCAACAAACCATCAGCTCCCCACACACACCAACAAACCACAAGCTCCTCACACACACCAACAAACTACAAGCTCCTCACACACACCAACAAAATACAAGATCCTCACACACATCAACAAACCACCAGCTGCCCACACACACCAACAAACCACCAGCTCCCCACACACACCAACAAACCACCAGCTCCCCACATACACCAATAAACCACCAGCTCCCCAAACACACCAACAAACCACCAGCTCCCCAAACACACCAACAAACCACAAGCTCCCCACACACCCCAACAAACCACAACCTCCTCACACACACCAACAAACCACAAGTTCTTCACACACACCAACAAACCACAAGCTCCTCACACACACCAACAAACCACCAGTTCCCCACACACACCAACAAACCACCAGCTCCACACACACCCCAACAAACCACCAGCTCCCCACACATACCAACAAACCACCAGCTCCCCACACACACCAACAAACCACCAGCTCCCCACACACACCAACAAACCACGAGCTCCCCCAAACACATAAAAAACCCGTTAGCTCCAAAGATACCAACAAATAAATAATAATGTTCGCTTAGGCGTCAAAGGCCCGTTGCGTCGAACGACCACTACGATGTCCAACTGCCAAGTATATGTTCATGCATAGAGTGTCGACAGAAATCCCTACAGACTCCCCAGGTGAAGCCGAGTACTCCGCTGCCTTCGGATAGGGGCAACGAGGAGTATGATTTAGATTAATGTTTGTGTCCGGCCTTCTGTGTCTGTCTGTGTCCGGTTCCCTGTTTTTTCGTGATCCGTCTTCCCCCCCCCCCCCCCTCCGCCCCTGGGTATCAAATATCTGGTATTGTGTGGGCTAGCAGCCGTCTGGTATTGTGTGGGCTAGCAGCCGTCTGGTATTGTGTGGGCTAGCAGCCGTCTGGTATTGTGTGGGCTAGCAGCCGTCTGGTATTGTGTGGGCTAGCAGCCGTCTGGTACTGTGCGGGACTAGCAGCCGTCTGGTATTGTGTGGGCTAGCAGCCGTCTGGTATTGTGTGGGCTAGCAGCCGTCTGGTATTGTGTGGGCTAGCAGCCGTCTGGTATTGTGCGGGGCTAGCAGTCGTCTGGTATTGAAATAGAGCTCTAGGAACAATACTTTCACGTATAATGAGTAGCTAGAGATCTTACACACACGCAACACACGTCATATCTTTGGAGTTCCTAGTCCCTAACATCAAGACCTGCCGAGGTAGACAACTCGAGGAGAACATTTGCTCAACGGTTGATCGGCGTCGCCTCTCTTACTTCGGACATGTTGCCCGCATCTCTCAGGACGCCTCGCCTCAACAGCTTCTACACCTCCGAGAAAAGACCGTACCCATCATGGAGCCGTCCTTCAGGTCCACCAGCGCAACATCTGAGACACATCGCCTCCATTAAATCTGCCCCGCATGCTGCTTCCTGGGACTCTGCCATGAACCGTGGCCACGGAAGGTCAGCTCGATGAACACTGCCATGTACATCTAAAGTTTAGTCTAAACTACAGATGGCTATGAACACTGCCTATTCGGATTGTTGGACTTGATGTATGTAATACAGAAATGAGGGTGCGAATAACTCATTTTCTGGAGATGGGGATAAGAAGAAGAAGAAGAAGAAGAAGAAGAAGAAGAAGAAGAAGAGAAGAAGAAAAGGACGAAGATCAGAGAAAATAATGTTTTGTTAATAAAAGTAAAGTAAATATCCCGTCAGGCCATGCGGTCCATAGGCAATATGGTGTTGGGGCCATATTATTTTTGTAACCAATGGCACATAGTGGATGATGTGGCCAGCATCATACGGGCCGCCTTTACTTCCCAGATTGTTTCTGGTACCCAAGTTCTGAGGCTGGGTCGACGACCACAGGAGTCGGTTTGCGATCGGAAAAACATCGTGCACAAACTGGAGATTGAACCCTGATCGGTTGACTAGGAAGCCAATGCACTAACCACTGCGCTACCACGACCCCAAGTTGTTGTTATTGCAGGAAGGAAATCAAGAATCTTTACAATGACAAAAACATGAAATATTGTACGTCAGAGGGTAACACATTTGTTGTTGGATCTATACACCCGGTTAAAGATGCAGGAGCTGGCTTAAGAATCTTTACAATGACAAAAACATGAAATATTGTACGTCAGAGGGTAACACATTTGTTGTTGGATCTATACACCCGGTTAAAGATGCAGGAGCTGGCTTAAGAATCTTTACAATGACAAAAACATGAAATATTGTACGTCAGAGGGTAACACATTTGTTGTTGGATCTATACACCCGGTTAAAGATGCAGGAGCTGGCTTAAGAATCTTTACAATGACAAAAACATGAAATATTGTACGTCAGAGGGTAACACATTTGTTGTTGGATCTATACACCCGGTTAAAGATGCAGGAGCTGGCTTAAGAATCTTTACAATGACAAAAACATGAAATATTGTACGTCAGAGGGTAACACATTTGTTGTTGGATCTATACACCCGGTTAAAGATGCAGGAGCTGGCTTAAGAATCTTTACAATGACAAAAACATGAAATATTGTACGTCAGAGGGTAACACATTTGTTGTTGGATCTATACACCCGGTTAAAGATGCAGGAGCTGGCTTAAGAATCTTTACAATGACAAAAACATGAAATATTGTACGTCAGAGGGTAACACATTTGTTGTTGGATCTATACACCCGGTTAAAGATGCAGGAGCTGGCTTAAGAATCTTTACAATGACAAAAACATGAAATATTGTACGTCAGAGGGTAACACATTTGTTGTTGGATCTATACACCCGGTTAAAGATGCAGGAGCTGGCTTAAGAATCTTTACAATGACAAAAACATGAAATATTGTACGTCAGAGGGTAACACATTTGTTGTTGGATCTATACACCCGGTTAAAGATGCAGGAGCTGGCTTAAGAATCTTTACAATGACAAAAACATGAAATATTGTACGTCAGAGGGTAACACATTTGTTGTTGGATCTATACACCCGGTTAAAGATGCAGGAGCTGGCTTAAGAATCTTTACAATGACAAAAACATGAAATATTGTACGTCAGAGGGTAACACATTTGTTGTTGGATCTATACACCCGGTTAAAGATGCAGGAGCTGGCTTAAGAATCTTTACAATGACAAAAACATGAAATATTGTACGTCAGAGGGTAACACATTTGTTGTTGGATCTATACACCCGGTTAAAGATGCAGGAGCTGGCTTAAGAATCTTTACAATGACAAAAACATGAAATATTGTACGTCAGAGGGTAACACATTTGTTGTTGGATCTATACACCCGGTTAAAGATGCAGGAGCTGGCTTAAGAATCTTTACAATGACAAAAACATGAAATATTGTACGTCAGAGGGTAACACATTTGTTGTTGGATCTATACACCCGGTTAAAGATGCAGGAGCTGGCTTAGTACTTGATTTTAAAAAAGTCCTTGTATGATTGTACAAAATGCTGGACGGTATGAGCGAACTGGGTTTTTTTTTCCTGAAAATTTAATTCTAAATGTGCAAATGTTTGCTTATTTTCTAATTTTTAAATTTTTTTTTGCGTTCGCCTTATTTTTATATTCCCCAAATACTGTGTGCGTTGCACTACGGTTTTTATTTTTCGCCTGTCGGTCCAGTGCATCCCACTTCGGCATGCATTTTCTGTAAGGGTCTGTTTCCTCCCGCATTTTCTAAGGGTTTGTTTCCCCGGGATAACGGCCAGTGCTGTGATGGGGATCGAACCCAGCAGTGTCACTTAATGCCATTTTCTAAGTAACACTTAATTGTTTCTGCTATTCTTTATTTCTGTTATTCCTTATTGTTGTTATTCCTTATCTGTTGCTTAACATAACGCCGGCAGTTTGATCTTGAAAGTCGGTGGAAGGAGATGAAATTACGTGGGAAGATATTATATTTTGTATCCCTTAAAACTGATGAGGAAATTTACGTGTTGGAGGAAATTGTGCGCGTTATTACAATATTGGTCATGAAAGGGGAGCTCAGTGGTCTCTTGGTATGGTGTCCGCCTTGGGTGCAAGAGATCTCAGGTTCGATCACGTCGTAGACCGAGATTTTTTCACGTGGATCTTCTGCTAAAAATTCCCCTGATCTGTAGGTAGTGAGGTCGGACTGCCATGTTCAGTGTCGAGCAAGTTAAACATTGAAAAGAGTAGGCTTAACGGTCGCTGCCTGGACAAAATTCAAAAGTTCTAAGTTAAAAATCTTTCCAAATTGTTTGTACCTCCTCCCAGGCCTAGTACGCCGCAGGAAGTATAAAATACTACCTATAGCAGAGACTTCGGCTACCTGGCAACAGAGATTAACATACCTGTTTGAATACCAGGATTCCACATATTCTAAGTGTTCTTGAAATGGTATGCATATTTTTAGGCACCAAGGCGACCTGGTGCCTTGAATTTGTCGCGCCTTGTTTAAGGCGATTTGCATTAGGCCCCCATATTCTGCCACAGGGTGTAGGAGTCTTTATTGTTCTTGTGATTGTTAGTTTCTACAAGATGGGACAGTTTTCAACCATTCCTATATGCTGTTTATGATATTCTTGATAGATTGTAGGACTACTATTCTTCACCTGTCTTTCAGACCCAGGTAACACACGGACGTTCAATTTATAATTTAACAGAACGGTCTGTCAAAATGAGTGTCCTTGCTTCTTTTGTTTTGCTGTTATTGTCTTGTGGCATTACAGACAGGAGGTATGCGCAGATTTATGGGTTGTGCTAGGTGGGAGGCTTGTGTTTCTGACATGCTGGACTTGGAATGTTTCTTTGATCCCCTCTATCTATCGTCGCCTGGGTCGACGTCTTGTCAGTGATCATGATACCCCCATATAAAGTGATCCCACTGCAGGTTAATCATACTGCATCCTTGTCAAAGGTTCAAGGATCTTTATTGGCTGTGCACTTGGCAGAGATGGCAGACAAAGTTCTTCAGACTCAGAACGGAAAATTGTAGACTCAAGGACCACGAAATGAGTTCTGGAGACACCGCCACATGCGATTGCGGATCACCCAAGCAAACACCAGAACATATCCTGCAGGACTTCCCACAGGCTGTGGACTGACCCCCTTGCTGACCAAATAAAGGTAATCTGACCTAGAGGAACGACAATTGTTCGACAAGCTATGGGGGACCGGCGAAGACCTCAAACGCAGTCTCCTTCGTGAACCCCAACGGGCTAGAAGCATAGCACCAGTTGATCAAGAAGAAGAAGAAGAAGAAGAAGAAGAAAGAAAAGAAGAAGAAGAAGAAGAAAGAAAAGAAGAAGAAGAAGTTGTCGTTGTAGTGTTTATTGATTCAATGAAAGAGCAGATTTGCATTGACACTGACGTACTGCGAATTGATGCGGCATATCTTCCATGTATATTTGACAAGTTAAACGATGTCCTTCTTAAGCTTTAGTCAAACAAAATCATTCTTATCAAAGTGAAAGGTGTGTTATGATTCATTGACAAATTGACATTTTTTAATAATTAAAAAACAACTCTGATCGCTGTGAACTGTCCTAGTTTTCATGTTTGTCTTTTCTGGACAGCAACATATGTAGGTTTGGAAATGTATTGCTGTCATTTGGTGGTTATGAAGAATGATACCTTCCTCTTCTTCGTTGTTCGATCTCAAGCTCCCGCTACGAAAAATGCTTTGCAGGTAGTATGATGTAGTCCGGAGAACAGAATCCGTTGTGTCGTAGCTTACAGTTTGAGGGCGATATTTGCACATTTCGATCGGAGACATCTGACTCCAGAATGGCATTTATTGGGTACCGGGTTAACCTTCCCTCTCCGATCACTTTTCCGTAGCCAGTCTGCCCCGTTGCAGCCTGTTATCCAGGATTCCCACACGGAGGCGGAAAAGGGTCTAGGCAGTTCTGGGTTTACTGGATTAAAACGTTTGCAGGAATTCACAATACCAGAGTTGTGGGTTGATCTGTTTGAAGCAGACGTGAAACTTGTTCGCCAATATCCCCAAGAAAAGCTGGTTGAGCTACAAATGACTTGTAGCAAGGCTTAGTCTCGTTCATTAGGAAAAATGTTGGATCCTGATCAGGCTTTCTGATCATTGTTTTTGCATTTCAACACTTTCATCATCAAATTTTGTAGAGAAATTGTTTAGTTTACCAGTGATGTTGCTGCAAAAACAACGCAATAAATTGGAAATATGTGACAAAGAGACTTGAAACTTCTTTTTAATAAATATAGAACGAGATATTGTTCAATTAGCAGTGCCATAAGACAAAATAAAAACAATGAAAAACCTAGGTGAAGGTTGAACGTCGGTAGACAAAAGGCGGACAACGCTAAAATATCAAAGGATAGAAATAAGTCAGTGATAGAGTGTACAGTCAAGACAAGAGACAGAGAGTATATTGGAGGACCATTGCAGCCAGCCTTCGTTACTGAGACGATACTTGAATTGAATTGAATGAAGCGCAGGGATTAACATGTATTAATAAGTGATTTTAAAATGTATACATCTATCTCGTCTTATTACTATCATCCTATATATCGCCTTGCGACTAGAATTATCGGCTGAAATGTATATTTGAACCATTTTAATTACAGGTACTACTTTTCATATCATCTTTTGTTTCATAATTTCACGAGAATGGTTTCAAGTAAAATGTGATATGGAGGGGTACCATCGTTGTGAGGGCATCTAAAATCTTTGTTTTGAAAAATGGACCGTAGATCAGTAAGGACTGAGAAATATTGATATATGCACTTCTCTATAGTTGAAAGGGACAGAACGCCTAAGGATTTACCCGAAGTGCAGTAACTACACATAAAATAGCTAGGACCACAGGTGGTCACTGAACCATACTTTGAGAAGCACTGCGTTTGGGTCTTCCCTGTTAACTGAAACCATATTTCAAGATCTTTCCAAGCATTTATTTGTACTGATCACATTGGACTTAACTAATGAAAACGTGGCTTCAGATCAATAACCCTTTGTTGCCCCAAGTTCAAGCACTAGTACTAGTCTATTCATTCTGAGAAAACTAGCTGGGAACAGGTCAAAAGGTATTGATTCTCTGTCAAATACTATTGATTATTTCTGTAAAGTTAGAGAACGTGTTTTTATAGGGGCTGGATATAGTTTAAGATGTGAGAGAACAAAGTACCATATAACGGTAAACGTAATTCCACATCCGGTACTGCCTTTTGGGAGAAAGACTTCATTGGACACATGATCTCAGCTTTCGTGAGGTGGGAACAGGTTGGGTATGATTCATATTCTTACTGCCTTGATGAACTCGAGAAAAAAAACGTCCTTTATTCGTGAACCCAGTTTGACAAATATGCCATTTTGTTCTAGTGTTTTGCCTCGTTGCATTGGCAATCAATATTCTCCACAATCAGGTGCCCATTGAGCATGCCAGTACAACGTACTTTCTTTTCCCATATTCTTTGTCATGCCATTCCAAGACATTATTTTTCTATGTCTTCCTCAGCAATTAATACCACCGATCTTTCTCGTTGTATCAAAATTTGTCAGGTTTTCTTTTCGTAGCATGTATCCAATCAGTCTTGTTTGTTTTCATTTTATTCGTTTTTAACAGTAATCGTTCAGTATTGTTTTCTTGTCATATATCTTCATTGGCTTTCTTAGCTGTCCAAGGCATTTGCGACATTTTAAATTTTGTTTCCTGATCGTTTAGGACTGGCATTAATCTTCGTCATTGGGCATCAGACAGCCACATCAATGGCTCCAATAAATTCATGTCTATGGCTGTATTTATGAAGTTTGCTTCGTTGCATTGTGTTCTGTGTCCAGTGTATCCGTCTTCAGAAAACATATGTTTGGGTCTGCCCCACTAGTAGTTTGTTGTTCTCTACCTACAAGGCAGCAACAAGCAAGGCATCAACCTGCAAGGCGATAGTTGTTTTTTGTAAGAATTGCCTCTCCTAGGTACAAGGGAAACGGTCATTCTAACAGATCCCAGGAGCGTACTCCAAGCCATCTCAAGCCCCAAACAAGATAGACACGAAATAATATATAACAGGTTACTGTCTCTGAAAACAGTCCTACAGTGGATTCCCGCCCACTGTGGGATCCTTGCAAACAAGAAGGCAGATGAGCTTGCAAAGGCCGCAAGTGGCGGCATGCATACTTGCCATCCACAGAGCTATAAAGAAGCAGCGACACTCATCCAATGATCCACGAGGACGGGATGGAGAGACCAGCACAAAGAATACAATGCCTAAACTGGGTAACCAGCGTAAGATTCTTACCCAGTGGACGCCTTCTCATTGTGGAATACCGGGAAACGACAGAGCAGATCGATTGGCAATGAAAGGTGCTGCAGACGAGCAGCTGGGTGGACTAATTAAATGCCAATAGAAGAAAGGATGATCAAATATATCAAACAGCTTTAAACGTTAACACAAGTCAATTATCATAAGATAAACAGACAAGAGCAATTGAACATTGGTAACCCATCATCTATATGTACATTCGGACAAACACCCCAGACTGCAGAACAATTGCCCCAGAACTGCCACGAATATGATACACAGAGACAATCCCACTGGCCCACTGAAACGATACTGGAACATAAACTTTATGAAAGACAGTGAAGTTTATACAAGAGACACCATTGCAGATATAGACATTATATTCTCACGACAGAACGGAAGAAATGAGGGAGAATTGCAGTCAGCGACTCATCTCTGGTTGCTTGGACTAGGGCCAGCAGATCAGAGCTTATTAAGACCGTTATCCGCCTCGAAGCGAGCCCTGTAAACAGGCTGCTCTAGTGTAGTCTAACTCAGAGAAAATTGATCGCAGTGGGAAGGCAAATTCGGTATTCCAAAAAGCATGCTGAAATTGGATTTGTTGCACTGAAAGGCGCAAATATCGCAGCCTCGATGTTTACTACGATGCAACGTCACAACGTCCTTTTAAAAGGTGAACGCTGAAGACAGCGAAGAAGAAGAAGAAGAAGAAGAAGAAGAAGAAAAAGAAGAAGCAAAATAAGACTAATAAAAAAGCAGCAGCATAAGTAGGAGATGGAGAAGAAAAAGAAGAAAATGAAGATGATAAAGAAGAAGCAGAAGTAGCAGAAGCGCAGGAGAAAGATAAGGAAATGAAAACGGAAAAGGAGAAGGACAAGAAGAAGTGGAGGAGAAGAAGAAGAAGAAGAAGAAGAGAAAGAAGAAGAAGAAGCAGCATCATTATTTGGGGATGAAGATGGAAAATAAGAAGAAGAATAATTAAAGGAATAATAAGAAAATGGCAAATGAAGCAGCAGGAGCAGGAAATAGAGAAGGAGATAGAGGTGAAGCAGAAGCAAAAAAAGAAGAAAAAGAATAGGAAGAAGAGGGAAGAGAAAAAGATGAAGAAGAAGAAGGAAAAGAAGAACAAGAAGAAGAGGGAAAAAAAGAAGAAGACAATGAAGAAGAAGATAGAGAAAGAAGAAGAAGAAGAGGAAGAAGAATATAAAGAAGAAGAAGAGGAGTAGGAGGAAGAGGAGGAAGAAGAAGAAAAAGAAGATGAAGAAGGAAGGAACAGAAGATGAAGGAGGAGGAGAAGAAGAAAAAGAAGAAGAAGAAGAAGAAGAAAAAGAGGAGGAAGAAGAAGAAGAGGAGGGAGAAGAAGAAGAGGCAACTAAACCTCTACAACATACTTCCACAGACTTGACTTTGGTTATGGACCTGATGCAAACAAAAATCCCTACCTTTGGTCTCCACAAAGTTGTCCCCTCCCCCGATGTAGACAAAAGGGTCAAGGCTGAGGTACCAATCTCCTTTTGTGATCATCTTCTCCGTGGCTTTTCCGTCCAGGTAGAACACAACAACATCACGACGATGATCAATGGTGATATTGTGCCACCTACAGCAGATAACAGCAACAACGACAATTTACGAATTGCCACGAATGAGCAGGAAAGTAACATTTTAAAAAGAGAATGCGTAAACATAAAACTAGCGGGAAAGTGGCATAGTTATTAAATGTTAAAATCAATTCAACGCATCAGCAATTGGCAATGGTAGCTGCTGTTATAAATCAATGGACAAGCTATTCGGCTAAAATTATCAGCGTAAATAGAAATTCAGTTGTCTTTTTAGACACAACGTAACCATGGCCAACTGTAATCTAAAGTAGGTCACGACGAAACTGTCGTTGTATACATCAGATATTGCGTTATTCTGCAGTGTCTCTGACTATAATATTATAATCAGTATACAATTTATATATTTATAAAATGTAATTATAATATATATATATATATATATATATATATATATATATATATATATATATATATATATATATATATATATATATATTTATAATAAATACTAAGGAAACATACATATTTAGGTTTAGTTTATAATTGTATACTGTTAATATTGTTGGTAAGATTTTTACTTTACTTTACTTAACTTAACGTCTTTATATTGGTTTAGTAGACTCTGCAGAGTCTGTATACAACCAGTTTCATTTACATCTCCTCGCTCTAAAACCTATGCGATACGCATCCAATCTATTCGTAAATGCGTTAATTGTCCTGCCTCCACTACTTCCTGTGGCAATGCATTCCAATAATTCACCACTCTCTGACTAACAAAAATATTTCTTAATATAAAATCTGGACCTTCTTTAGTTAATTTGTGACAGCCCCCTTGTTCTTGTGGGTTGATTGTATTTTGAAAAAAAAACTTGTTATAGTCTGATTTATCCTTTCCTTTGAATATCTTATTATCTTATTAACATGTATTAAGTCACCTCGAATCCTTCCTTTTTTTTCTAGAGACTGTAGGACGGTTTCTCTGAGTCTTTCCTCATAACTGTAATTCTGGAATCCCACTACCAGCTTTGTCGCTTTTTCTTTGCATTTTTTCACAGCATGTTTATATCTTCTCTACGATAAGGACTCCACACCTGTACACATTGCTCTAATCTAGTTCTAACTAATGCTTTATACAGTTTGACTATCACTTCTTTGTAACCTCCACTTCACAAAGGTGCGGCTGTTAATCTACAGTCAGTCTTTTTGGTTAAATGAGTACACGAGTCATAAAAAATAGTCGGCATTCAGGCTAAAATGCTTGTGCAGTGCTATAAATAACTTGCTCATGAAAATGGCGGCATTGCGAGTCAGCCCCCAGCTTGTTCAAGAGAGGGAAAGTGTTTGTGTATAAGACCCTTCTTCTCACATTTAAAGAAAAATAAAATACAACAGAAAGAATTCAAAATAATTATCTGAAATAAATTGTTTACAAATCAGCTTTGAATAAAATCGGGAAAATTCGATGTGTTTCTAGACATATTTTTCCTATGAGTTTCTATACGTTTTTCCTATGAGTTTCTAGACATACCTTTTCTATGGGTTTATAAAACATATTTATGTTATGAGTGTTTTATACATATTTTCCTTATGGTTTTATATAAATATTTTTCTTACGGGTTTATAAACATATTTTTTCTATGAGTTTCTACACAAATTTCTCCTACAAACATATTTTCCCCATGGGCTTACAGACATGTTTATGCTATGATTTTTTATGCATATTTTTCGTGTGGGTTTATAGAAGTTTTCCATTGTGGTTTATAGACATATATTTCATATGAGTTTATATAAATCATTCCTACGGGTATATATACATTTTTCCTTTGGGTTCATAGAAATTGTTCCTATAGGTTTATAGACATATATTTCCAATGTACCAGAATAAATAGAAACTTGACTTATATATTGATTTTGGGCATATAAATGATTTTAAAATGTTTCGAGGTACTTCGAGTTTCCCATTCACACTTTAAATCCTTTCACTCTGCACCAATTGGACGAATCGCACTGTTTGGGAAAGCATTGTAATACATTAATGTGCACAATGACTAACAAGTAGTTTACAAATCACTGTTTTCTTTTTAGTGCTATGAAAAATATTCGTCTTTTTAATTTTTTCCACCACTCTGGTTACAAGATCTTAATTTTATTTAGGTCTAGAATGATGATGATGGTGACAAAAAATATTAAATATTGGAATTCTTTGTTTGCCCTTTATTAACAAGATTGTAGTTTATATAAACTGTGACTGTTATCATATGTGAATATACACACTATATTTAGACATTGGCACGTATTAGCAATTGTTATACCAAAGCAGAGTTAGGATCCACAAAAAGCGTTTAGACATCTATTGTTAGTATTCACACACCTCCTACAATAGTTAGTTATAGTTAGTTGTCCATCGTGAGCGCTGATGGCGACATCATCAGAAGGTTTTGTCTTGATGATCTAACTTCCGCTGTCTTTGGATTATAGTGAGGCTGCGCTGGTCATTAACCTCACTTTCTGGTCCCGAGCTACCTTGGAACAGTGACAAGACATACATCAAGAATACTGAGGGGAATTCAGAATTCAGGCACTCTTGTCCCACCTCCCGTCACTGGGAATTTGCAGGATTCAATCGCAGACCGTTTTTGTTCATCGTTTTGCCCTACCTCTCGACAACATCACTCACCATGTGAGCGATGTGTCATGGGCATGTTGCTAACTGGACAGGGCCCAATGTCCCCAAGGCGATGTGTTAGTCCATTATTGGCCTGTGTGTATATTTCTCAGCCACACCAAAATCCGGCACTGTCAGAAAACATGGCGAAGAATGCCAATCTCGTGAAGTTCAGCCATGTGTACTGGGTAGTAGAAATACGACACATGGTAACCGAAAAACTTTTGTAAATAGCAGAAGACCAAGCTAGGAAAGTCGAAGGAAAAAAAACCCCATAAAATCAACGAACTAACTAATCCGAATAGAAAACCACAACACGTTTCCGTGGACAGAAGTACAAGTCGTCAACTAGTGTGAATTCAAGTCGAATTCGTGACCTAGCCGCATCCATAATGGACTAAAACACGAGAGCAAGACTAGACCACAGCCGCTTAGATGCCATCATCGTGCGGCTCCTCGTACAATAGCTGTCCTTAGTCGACTCATACGACATGCCTATATGCTCCCTTGGAGCACAGGTTTTCAACAAATGCCCGTCAAGTCTTCTTGTCTTGTTCCATTCGTTCTGTCTGTCCCACACCATCCCTGCTTCCTTTATATTTTGCCTCGGTCTCCGTTTTCCGTCTTTTTGTCTGCCATCATTTCCCTTTTCCTTGGAATTTCCAAAACAAAGTCCGCCTGGTAATGCTATCAGCTGTTATTTTTAATGTCTGTGGGACCCAACACCAGTCATCTCACTTTATGTCCCGCTGATAAATGTCAAGTTATGTCTAAAAGTCGCTCATTATAGTCAATTTATCGTAGTTATTAGTGACATTATCATCCACATTAGTGATATTATCATCCACATTAGTGACATTATCATCCACATTAGTGACATTATCATCCACATTAGTGACATTATCATCCACATTAGTGACATTATCATCCACATTAGTGATATTATCATCCACATTAGTGATATTATCATCCACATTAGTGACATTATCATCCATATTAGTGACATTATCATCCACATTAGTGATATTATCATCCACATTAGTGACATTATCATCCATATTAGTGACATTATCATCCACATTAGGGATATTATCATCCACATTAGTGATATTATCATCCACATTAGTGATATTATCATCCACATTAGTGACATTATCATCCACATTAGTGACATTATCATCCACCTTTGTGATCCTATTATCCCTATTCTATTAAATGTCTCAGAGACCTGGACTATGTTGCAACATGACTAGAAGTGGATCGAAGTTGTCCACATGCGCAGTGGCGCATTCTTGGCATCCACTGGTGCGATCTGGTCTAAAACATCGAAGTCATTCGACTCACTGCCTGGACAGCAGTTACACAAGCTACACCATCCCCGTCTGTACCTATTATGGTAGGTGATCCGACTTCCCGAGGACGTTCTCTCCCCCCCCCCCCCCCCCCCCCCCCGGACCTTGGTCATTTGGAGTGGTTGTTGTTGTTGAATCCCCGCAATTAGTAGGATTACTCTTTTTGTGCGTCCTTAAAAGGACGTTTAGTGGCGGGTTGTTGTAGCTTTCCTCACATCCCGAGAGGGCTAATGAAGATGGACCGGGGTCCTCCATGCGATTGGGCTATGCTTGATTTCATCTGCGTGTCGCTCACTACAACGGGGATCACGTCAATCCCTCAGCTCGTTAGCCAGGCGGCCACGAAAACAGCCCATTTCCAGGGAGGACTACTTGGAGATCGAGGTGAGGGTCTTGGCCAGTATATTTTGCCTGATCCTGACTAACATGTCTGATTAGTGTATTTTGCCTGACTAGACGTTAGTCTTCCTCCCCTATTTGGAGTAGTAAGCAGCCCTCTCCTACAGGATCCCGCTCTTGCAGCCGCTCTCGCACTTCCTGGCTGTGCCAAACAGGAATGACGGGTGCTGGAGGTCGGGGGTTCAAATCACGGTGTAGACCGGGATTTTTTCACGTGGATCATCGGGTAAATATTTCTCTTGATCTTTGAGTAGTGAGATCAGACACCCGTGTGCAGTGGCGCGCATGTTAAACATATCTTAACAGTTGGAAATCTAAAAGTGTAAGCCTAACGGCCACTGCTAGGGCAAAATCTACTCAAATTATTCTTGAGATTCTCGCCCCACAGGGAATATGTCGAAAAAAGGGCACTGTGTAGCTATAACTTTAAGACTTGGTTATGTGGTTAGCGGAGCGGCTTAGATGGCGCCTGGTAGGCTGCAGGTCTACGTTGCTCTAATTTACGCTTGCACCTCCATTAGTTACAAAAATAGGTGATCGTATATTCCAGGGGCTAATAGATGCTGGGATTGATCTGACAAGTCACCAGTGGAGTTTCACCTCCCAAAAAAATATGAAACGAAGGAGGTCACACCTCCCCCACGACGTCTAACGATATAAGTGGACTGAAGTTAGACAGATAGAAAGATATATAACGCGCCGGATTGGGATTAATAAGGGAAGAAACGATGGAAGGACAGAGAACACATTGTGAAAGTTAACGGGAAAGGAAACCAGGGCTACTGGAGTCTCGTGTGCAAAACTCAAGAAGACGGTCCAAACTAGGAAGTGGTGTTGAGCAACCGTTACATCCCAATGCACTAAGGGTTGCTAGAAGGAAACATGTTTACATGAAACATGGATGAAACTAAATTTAACACATACATTTGACCTGTTCCCATTTTAAATATACGTACAATCACTCACATACATTTGACCTGTTTCCATTTTACACATACGTACAATCACTCACATACATTAAAAACAAGTTGTATTTGTTGAGTGCAAATGCAACAAAATGTGTGTGCCGAACAAAAGTACTATCATGAAATAAGTCAAGATGAGAAAAGAAAGAAAGCAAAACGATTTCTTAAAAGTGCTCGTCTCAAATGAAAGAACAAAAATGAAAATTTCACAGAGTTGGCAGGAAACTGGCAATAACGTGTAGCAAGAACAGGAAATGATAACTAGAGACAGAACTGGTCGACCAAAAACATCTACGGAAATGGAGAGACAATATAATCATTATATATATATATAGTGTGGCATGACTGTAATGGCTGATCTGTGAATGACAGTCCCTGCAACAGATCGTACAGCCATGCTGATGAGGATGGCTTGAAGCGGTGTCCCCTGATCTCTTCAGTCTTTCTCTTTTCTCTGCAGCATGAAGGCCTCTTCGAGCGTTGGCAGCTACTATACCCCTCCAACAATTCGATCTTGAGCAATCGTTTTCCAGCTTTCGGGTCGAATATCCCATGGCTGGATGTCCCTCTTGCATACGTCCTTGAATCACAGTGTGGGACGGCCAATTCTTTTAGTCCCAATGGCTAGCTTGTCCATATAGGATATCCTTTGTCAACCTCTCATCTTCCACGCAATAAACATGCCCCAACCATCGAAGCCGTTGCTGGCTCAACAATGAGTACGTGCTGTGAGGGTTTGTTCGCTGTAAGACCCCATTATGTGGCAGTCAATCTTCCCACACAATACTCAAAATACGCCGAAGGCACCTCGCGTGAAAGACGTTGAGACGTGGCTAGTGTAAGTGCTCCAAGTCTCGCTTCCACACATGAGAGTGCCAAGAACGCAGGTCTGATAGACCAAGACCTTGGTATAGTGAGACAGCGCAGTGCTCTCCCAGACTATCTTCGTCAGGCGGATCATGGTGGTACTCGTCCTTGCCAAAACTACTGTCAATCTCCATCTCGAGCGAGAGAGTGTTGCTGTTGGCAGATCCGAGATAAATGAAGTGGCAATCTCCAGCGCGACGCCATTAATCTTTATGGAGGCGGGAGTCCGCAGACCTTCGTCATTTCCAGGCTTATTTGAGACCAAACGGCTTTCATCCCTTGGCGAATCTGTCTCCATGCCAGGAGAGCCTCCTAACGGTTGATGTAGAACTGCATCTAGCGCAAACAACATCTCCCTAATGAGCACCGTCCTCCCTTTAGCCCCCGTACGCAGTCGGGAGATATATATATATATATATATATATATATATATATATATATATATATATATATATATATTCCTTAATTATTTGATGGTCCTTACCTCAGTGGCGGTTGTATTGCTAAGATTAGGGCCTCCAATAAGAATTTTATCAGGGGCACAACATTTATTTTGGGTCCCCTCTCCTCCTCCATGTGACCCACTGCTGTTTTATGTCATAAGATGTAGACTGTAATGCCAAAACTGGTCTGGAATATACACGAAAAATGGATGGAATCTAGCGCTCTGTTCATTGTTTGCATATGAGGCCTTGTGTTCCCATGCTTCTTCCAGGATACATATTTTTTTTAAAGTAGTACAAGAGAATCTGAGATAGAAAGCGTATTTGATTTGAGTAGTTTATTCTACGACACAGATTTGGAGAAAGATTTCCTAGGCGTTGTCGTAATTGTAATCACAGCTGGAGGGCATGAACTATGCAGACGACTTAGTACTGCTGTTACACAGCAAAAGCCAAATACAAGAAAACAATAATACGGTGAGAGAGCATTCAGTCAAACAGACTAAATATTAGCGTGAAGAAAACCAAGCTCTTTAAAATCAACACCTTAAGCAAAGAGTCAGTTATGCTTCGAGGTGAGTCACTGGAAGAGGCGGACACCTTCTCATATTTAGGCAGCACCATTGATTCAGGGGGCACAGAGGCAGATGTTAGGGCTAGAATTGAAATGACAAGGACACCATTGCTATTACTGAATAATATATGCGAATCCCGGGAAATGAAGACAAATACTAAATTAAGATTGTTTCGTTCCAATGTCAAGTCAGGACTCCTGTACGGAGCAGAAACTTGGAGAACAATAAAGGCAATGCAGAGAAAATTCTAGTCGTTCGTCAATAAATGTCTACGGAGGGAAATGGGTGATACATGGTGAGCCAACAACAACCAGTGGAGAAATAAATCAAATGTAGGAAATGGAGTTGGATAAGACACGCGATATGGAAATCACTATTAAACTTGGCCAGACAGACTCTGACATGGAATTCACAGGGAAATAGAAGAAGAGGTTGACCGAGAAACACATGGAGAAGAGACTGCGAAAATTAACCTAGGGATCTGGGCCTCAACTGGAGAAAGGCAGAAATGGCAGTTCAAGATCGAGCTTGCTGAGGGAGGGTTGTCAATACCACGAAAGGAGAGACGGACATTGATTGATTCATTAAGGTACAGTACTTACTTGACAAAAAGGGTAACAACTCAATATAATTCTTGTATACTATATGTCTTTGTCTTGACTTGTCTCTTATCAATTTGTGCCGTGTGGCGCAGTGAGGCGCAGTAGTGAACCACAGTTTTCTGTGTAGATTCTGGCGCGTCGTTGAAGTAGTCGTCATTCCATGACGATTTATAATATCCGCAACATTTCCTATCCATCAAGTTCTCGGTCTGCCACGGTTGCGAAAACTCGAATGCCATGAGTTATAGACACACAGGGGTATTTGATCAGGTTGCATTATCATTAGGTGACCGAACCGCTTGATTCTCTTCTCATTAATATATTCAGTGCCGGGTCTGGCTTCAACGATGTTTCGTACCTTTTCATTGCGAATTCTGTCTCTCCTAGTTCTCCATTGGTGCTTTGGCTTAGCTTAGCTTCGGTCGTTCTCAATCTCCCGCTGCCAAACCCTGAAAGGGCTTAAGCAGCAGAATGTAGTTCAAAGAACGGAATCCGTTGTGTCGTAGTTAACAGCTTGGCTGCGATATTTGCACCTTTCGGTCCAACACATCCTACTTCAGCAAGCATTTTTTGAGTACCGGGTTAGCATTCCCTCTTCGATCCTTTCTCCTTAGCCAGTCTGCCCTGCTGCAGCCTGTTATCCAGGATCACAGAGTGAAGGTGTAGAAGGGTCTTGGCAGCTCTGGTTAGCTGACCCTGACGCTAGCAGTCAACTTTGGGTCGCTGACCACTGCAGCGCATGCGCTGCTCAGCATCTTGATCCCATCGGTGTTTTGAAATGTGAGTATTTTGTTTCGTAAAAATCGCTTGCATGTATCTTCTGTGATGTTTAAGGCACCAATATATGACCATTCGTAGCACAATTTCCAATTTCCTTTTAAATCCATTGTCAAGACCAACATTAAGATAATTAAACTCGTTTTCCAAATTCACACCTCCCCCTTCCCCCCCCCCCCCCCCCACACCTCCATATGCCTGTATGCCTGTTTCATTATGTTTTCCGTTTTCCTTTTCTGCATCTGCCCCTTTACAAAAATATCTGCATGATTACGCATTCTTTGTTAGGAATGAGGTTTCCAATAGTTTCTTCTTGCTTCGATGAGACATTTTTTGAATCTGCTCTTAATTCACATGAAAGTGTTCGTTGATTTTTTTTTTTTCTTCATTTTCCTCTAGGTCTTTTCTATCTTTTTTTTTAAAGCATTCTTGTTTGTAAGAACACATAATGGGGCGATAATTGATTTCGTTGTTCACTCACACATTACTGCATCTATTTCCCCCATAAGCCTAGTGGGTCTTTGCATGCTTCTCTCTTCGTCACGCAGTTTATCTTGTGATTGAGGTCGAGATGGTCATGATGTTACTTCCGCCCCTCTCGTAGAATCAGCAGAACTGGAGAACATGTTTTATAGTTTTTTTTTCTCCCTGCATGAGCACATGTATGTATGGTCAATTCTGTATTTGTGGAAATGATGATTTTTCTGTTTGCAGTCTCCCATGCCGTAGTCTAAATATTGTAACTTGATCTCGTCTTGGTTAGTGGCGGTCTGCTTCTGCTATATCAGATTCTGGAAGTTCCCCGTGCCAGTTTATCTTTGAATTTAATTGTTACCATTGACATTATTTCTTCATATGTAGCTATTTCTTAGTTGTTTTCCTTCCTCTTTGGCTAGTCTGTCTATTCATGTTCATGTATCTTGTAGTTTGTCCATCGTTTCCGAAGAGGACCACATTGTCATCTGTCAATCCTAGAGTGGGTTGTGGTGGCTGAGCAAACAAATCAGCGTCCCTTACACTAAGGGGAGAAAAACACTGTCTGACTATAAGACGGAGGCAATTCGGCTTTTACTCTTTCGTGTCGCTCGTCTCCGTGCATCTTCCTTGATTCTTGTCTGCTCCATTTACGCCGTGCCAGCAGGCACTTTGCTACGTCAGGCAGAGCGATCAGCATCAATGTTCTCTGAATTATCAGGGTCAATGTTCTCTGAATTATCAGGGTCAATGTTCTCTCAATTATCAGGGTCAATGTTCTCTCAATTATCAGGGTCAATGTTCTCTCAATTATCAGGGTCAATGTTCTCTCAATTATCAGGGTCAATGTTCTCTCAATTATCAGGGTCAATGTTCTCTAAATTATCAGGGTCAATGTTCTCTCAATTATCAGGGTCAATGTCGCAGTTCTTCAGTGATGCTTTCAGAATGTCTTTGTGAAGTTTTATTTGGCCACCGCGAGCTCGCTTGCCTGACTCAAGCTCGCCAAAGAATATTCTTTTGGAAGATGTTGATTTGACATGCGGGCAACATGGTCAGTCCATCTTAGATGCAATTTGTACATAGTTGTGTGGATGCTTGTCATACCAGCCAGCAAAAGAACATCTACATCTGTGACCCTATCTTACTATTTTATGTTCAGAATTATCCTTAGGCAGCCTAGAAAGAAGGGGTCAAGCTTTTCTGCATGTCAACTGTACACAGTCTAGGTTTCACAGGGGTATAGAAGAGCTGGTAGGACAACTGCCACATCTTATAGTGCCATGTATCTTATAGTGCCATGTATCTTATAGTGCCATGTATCTTATAGTGCCATGTATCTTATAGTGTGCAGGAATCCACAGAATTTTTACTATGTTGAAATTGTAGCTGGTATTCATGATTCCATAGACAGGATGTCATATTAGTTGTTTTCATCATTTCTGATGCACTAAATGACTGACAGGGAATGTGTAATGAAAAATACCTGACATATTTCGAATATTGTAGTGGGGTGCAAAGGAATCTGACGGAGATTATGGCAGTATATACCGCGGTCATTTTCTGCCTTGGGGGTGCCTAACTCCTGCCGACGTGCTCTAACATTCATCATTTCTTCTCAGCATGTGGCCTGCCCACTGATGATACACGAGGGTGCTTCAAATGAAAACTTATTCTTTTGGGGCTCCAAATATATTAAGAAAATGTGGCAAAAAACTGTATAGTTTTTCTAAGTAGTCTTCATTGCTCTCCTGACCACAGGAATACCCTGTGTCCTGGATTTAAACGAAAACCCCGGTGATTTATATTTTTTGTTTGCACAGTTATTTTTAAACTTGACGTCAGTGTAACAAAGACCGACAAACTAAGGAAATTATGAGTGTTGATGATATATATATATATCTTCCGAAAACGGATGTGTCGGACCGAAAGGTGCAGTTTTCGCAGTAAAGCTGTAAACTAGCGACACAGCGCATTCCGTCTCCGGACTACATCCTGCTACTTGCAAAGCGCTGTTCAAGGCTTGATAGCGGAAGACTGAGAACGAACGAAAAACAAAATAGATATATATGTGTGTAATGGTGTATGTGCTTGTGTGCGGGCGCGCATCCGTGTACGTATATGCACGTGTATAACGTTGACTTATCAAAGAACAAATATTATTTTTTTAACATAACAGAGAGCGACGATTATAAACATGTACATTATCTTTAAATATATCGAACATTAGCAAGAAGACGATAAGAACAACATAACAAACACATTTCGTAAAGCATTCCGTCTCGCCGGAGTTACACCATTAGGACGTTTAAATGCTTCCAAGAGCTAAATAGCATTCATTTTTCAAGGAACGCGTCAGATGTTTTGCTTTAATTAAGGCTTTAGAAGCTGGTCAATTCCCTTGACAGCTCCATGAATGGATAATTCATTGCAGTAGTGGCAAATGGTGCTGTAACAAAAGTCTTCTTGAATCTCAAAGATAATATTGTAACAGTTCCCGCCGGAGCAAGGGGCGTTTAAGATGCCTGAACATGTTAAAGCTTAAAGCTACCTGAATGCATGTCAAGGTCACTCACCGTCTCAGCAAAGGAGAACAGAGTTGAGTTAAGGAATGTGGACAGATAGAAACTGACCACTGGTCTTCTGATTTTGGTAGAGGGAGATTGATTGACAGACGAAATTGGCAACGGGGCTTGCTGCGAGAGAATGAGTGACAGGTGTGCAAAGTGTTTCGTTCCAATTGGGATTGAAGATGACCATACCTGAGATCGATTGGTCAAGCTCTGGCCTTGCTTGAGGATATATAACTCGAGACAAAGTTTAGCTCGGGGGGGGGCTGGAGAGAGAGAGGGCTGGAGAGAGAGAGGCTGTATGGAGGAGAGTGAGAGAGAGAGAGAGACTGAATGTGGATAGTATGTTTAACTCACCGACTTAGATAGAGGAGCGATTGATAGACTGTTGGACGAATGTTTAGTGATAGAACAGGATCGCTCAAATAGGTGTGTGAGTTTTGCATTAATAGATATTCTGAACGTGTGTTTGTAAGCAAGGACACATTGTGAACGAGTATGTCGTGATCGCCCGCCTGAGGGGATTTCTGTGAGGAAGAGTATTTGATAAGGTGTGTTGAAGACGCAGTTAAGGCGATGTGTGTGGGATGTAATTGCAAGGCAATAGAACTGGGTTTTTAGATCGTTGGGAATTCCATCAATAGCTAATGCTTACAATTCCCGTTTTAGTATAATGTTTAGTTAAGATATGTATTATATTGTGTTTGTAATTTCTCTACTCATTGTATGATATGAGTATGATATAATAAATATGCCACCTGCTGTTTGATATGTCATTTACTGAGTATGGTCATGATGATGTGGATGAGTGTGAGAATGTTCTAAGTTAGATCACGGCCAGGGCAAAGAAATAGAGGATCTGCTACAATATTTTGGAAGAATACTTTTGTCTGTATATTTTGAGGACATGTGGTGTAGCGCGTTCTGCTGCATGGTTAGGCTACCTGTAAAGGAGAAGATACTCTTTCTAGTATTAAAGCGACTACAAACCTGACTTACGGTTAGGGAAGGAAAAGGCAGCGAGGAAGGGAACTGGCCACGCCACCTCACAAGCTGAGGTTTAGTATACTGAAGTCCCTAACATTTCATTCCTGACCAGCGGGTAAGTCTGCTGAAGGACTTACTTGACTTTTTACAAACCAGATATTCCATTAATTTGTGTTCCTACCCCTAGGCTACCAATATCACTTCTATGGCTTCGTGATTATACAGAATGCGAGAAGGTGGCAAAATAAGACCGCTTGGACAATGAAGTCTGGGAAAGGAAAGCCTAGAACTAGTTTAACACTGTCAGAAGGACAGCCATATGAATCCACGATCCCTTAATTGGGAAGAAATGATAGCACTATTCTGTTCAGTTGGTAAGAGACAAATGTGGAAAGGAAAGGTTGTGCGAAGGACAGGCAACCTCGTCAGGTTAAAAAAAATCCTTACACATCTGCACGAGCACATTAGAGCGTGGGGGGCGAAAAGCTTCCGGAACGGAGGTCATCTGCTCATATTCCGGTAAAGTTAGAAGTAGGTCAGAGGAGGGCTAGTAAACATTGATTGGCATCATGGACTGATCTTTCCTTTGGCACCGGTAACCCAATCTTCTCACATTCAAATAATCTTGAACTGCATTAGTTACGTCACCGTAACTATGACGCAATCCGAAATTTATTTTATTCTCGAATTATAAATGATTACACTGCGTTATAAACCAGTCTACTGTAGAGACAAGCCTTCTGACTAATGGAGAAATATCTTTGAACCTTCACATTCCACGGCTGACTAAATAACGCAACTTGCATGTGTCAACTATCAGTGCAACTATAATAGCGTGTTCGGGACACATGGATATGCAGTATGTTCAGCACAGGATTCTATGTAATGAGCAATCAAAACAGTGATTTTATGTATTTTGTATCATGAATTTGTTTTATTTCTATGTGTGGAGCATGGATTGATTATAAACCTTGGCACAATATGAGTTTTGTTAGTTAGTCAGCCATGGAATGTGACGTTGCAAAGGGATTACAGTAGGCTATGGCCTTTCAGTCCATTACAAACCCTAATAATAGCTAAGGACTTAATACGTCACAACGTTCTATGACGTTGTACAAGCTGCAAACAGCTAATTTCAGCTGACGGACTGACCATGGCCAAACAGATGGCCATGGACTGACCATGGTTATCTCACCATGGACTGACGCCGTGGAAGCTAATAATAGCGGCGATGGGTGAGGGAAGAAAGGAGAGGGGAGCCTGAGCTAGTTTCCTGGACATTTATACGTAGTATGCTATTTATGATATAATATTGTTAGAAAAAACCATTTTACAAGCAAGCATAGAAAAATATTAGTTGTCTCAAGACTAATGTTTTAAAAAGTGCTGTTAATAAAATGTGATTAAAAAAAAAGGCAATACAGAAAACAAACTGTGTGCACTCACCCACTTCTGAAATAAAGAACAGCGTAAGACAAATATTAAATATATTTTCATGTTTTTCATAAAACACCACCAACAGTGGCGTAACTATCGACCTTGGACTCCATCACAAAGTGGGTTACGGAAAGGAGTAGACGGGAAGGGAGTCTTGTCTTTTTTGTACATGTGTATTTATGTGTGTATGTGCGTGCGTGCGTGTGTGCATGTGTATGTATGTATGTATGTATGTGTGTGTGTGTGTATGTATGTGTGTGTGTGTGTGTGTGTGTAATATACAAGGGGCGTTCAAGTCAAAACGGGACTTTTTTTAAGGAAAAAAAAATTGTTTTCAATCAGTCAAAATGCCATTTATTTTTCGTTAAAATCTTCTGAAACGTTTATCCACTTATCCCAGAGTTTAAGTAATGCTTGAAAAGCTTTAGCGTAGAAAGATTTGTCAGTATATCTAAACCAGTGCAGGACAGCCTGTTTCACTTCGTCATCAGGGCTGAAATGCTGACCTCCCAGAAATTCTAATGAGGGTACAAACATGTGAAAATTACATAGAGCGAGGCCTGGGCTGTAAGGCGGATGTGACAATACCTCCCAGCCGAGTTGCAGCAGATGGCACATAGTGCTTTGTGCCATATGAGGTCGATCGTTATCTTACAGGAACAGAGGACGCCCCTTAGTGATCAAACCAGGCTGGGTTGTTTTTTTCGCAGACGGTTATGCACATCACTCAAAATGCGTATATACTATTCACTGTTTAGTAGTACCACGTGGTAGAAAATCAATATGGATGATGCCAACTTGTCCAAGAAAACACTCGCCATCACTTTATCTGCAGATGCAGTTGTCCGAAATTGTATGAGTGGTAGTGATTGCGAATACTTTCACTGCTTGGATGCTCGTTTGGATTCATGAGTATAATGATGTGCCCAAGTTTCGCCACATGTAATTATGTGCCCAGGTTTCGTCACATGTAATGATGCGATGCAAATATTCCCGCCATTCAATGTCAAAACGTTACTGCAATTCAGTGCAGGCTTGAACTTCCGGTCAAAAGCGGAAAGCTGTCTTGGCACCCAACGTGTATTAACCTTCCAAAAATGCAAATGTTCATGAATAATAGCGTTTACCGTACCAAGATAAAGACATGCCTCGTGTGCAATTTCGCGACAGGTTATGCTTCAATTTTCCAGGACAAGGCGTTGCACAATCTGGATATTCACAGGAATGACTGTAGTGGGTTAAGAGCCACCAAGGCCGGGATTATCACTCACGGATGTACGATCTTCTCTAAAAACGTTTACACCATTAAAATGCCTTACTGCTGCTGCGCATCTTCTATCAGTGCTGTGATTGCAGTCTTCTGCAAATTTGCGCAGGTTTCACGCCGTCCTTCATAAGAAACTTCATCAAAACACACTGTTCCATGCAAGCACTAACAGTTTTCCACCATTTTTGTTTATCTGTCACGTGACTGGCGCATGGCAAGTGGGCCACCTAGCTGTAATAGGAAACGCGTGCCTCTAACTAATGGAGTAGTGCCATCACGCTATAACTTATTCAGGTAGAACTAGAACAAAAAGTCCTGTTTTGATTTGAACGCCCCTCGTATATATCATCACCATCATTATCATAATGTAGCATTTCCTTTGAAGAACGTCGCTCTCATGACAGCCGATGGTAAGACACTCGATCTTTTTGCCAGCAATCCCGCCTCTGCCACTGTATCATCTTCTCCTCAGTTTTTTTCTGTCTTTGATGCCCGGTACCATACCCTCCAATATCGTTCTATCTAGGCCATTTATGAAGTTTGATGTGACCAAACTATTTTAATCTCCTGGACATAATGTTGTGTACTGGCCAGTTTTGTTCTATATCAATCTCACTTAGGATTTCGATGTTTTTTTGTTTCGTTATCCATGAGATGTTGAACATCCTATGTAACATTATAGCTCGAAGTATTCCATCTAATTCCGTTGGGTTCGATTGGTTGACCATGTTCCATCTTCTTCTGTTGGGTTCGATTGGTTGACCCTGTTTCACATCCGTACGTTGCCACGGGGAAGCTGCAAATCCTCAGGATCTTTATATCTGTTATTTTGTTTGACCCTACGTTTTTCTCTTTAGTTGACCTTTGTAGTGCCATATCTATTCTTTTAGCAATCTCCGTTCTTGTTAATAATCGAGCCGAGATATTCAAAACGCGTGACGTTCTGATTTTGTTGCTTCTCTAGCATAACTTTAGGTCTGGTTGTTTTCGCCTTATGCTCATTGTCTTAGTCTTGCTAGTGATTATGAAAATATTTTGTTCCTCGCTGTATCGTTTAAACGATGGAAATATTTTCCCCCTCCATTGAACTCTATATAAAGCGCAGAGGAGCCCTCGTGATGGCCTTACGGGAAGCTTGCAGCAAATCACTTTGTGTGCTCTAACAGTTGTGGGTTCTAGTTCCATTTTTTTGACATGATGAGGTTGTTAGAATTTAAACACGATTCTCTTTAGTCGTTTTTTTAGTACACACAATAGGTGCAGTAAGACTTCTCTCTTCTCTGCGGTGAGAGATTCCGGGATCAATATGGGGAATATACACAATGTTGGACTGTTCCTTCATGCAGCCAAACGCTAGAAATAAAGTTAGGGCTCTTCTTATAACTTTTTTTATTGAAAAGGAACATTGTAGTGACCCTAAAAGGAGGACCCTACGGTCAAGAAGCCCTAAACTGCAGCCTAGTCAGCCTTTTGAGAAATCCGTCAATGGGGCCCACCAAATTTACTGAGAGATAGTGTTAATCCCCTTGTATGCCTTTTCACTGTGGATTACCGCCCATGTATTACTTGCTACCCCTTAATTCCGGATAATAACTTAAATCTATGTCGGGTTAAGGGGAGGAAGACTAACGCCTGGGCAGGCAAAATATACTGATCTGACATGTTAGTCAGGATCAGGCAAAATATACTGATCAGACATGTTAGTCAGGTTCAGGCAAGACATACTGGCCAAGACCCTCAACTCGGCTTTCTAGTAGCCCTCGCTGGAAACGGGCTGTTTTCATTGCAGCCTGGCTAAAAAGGTGAGGGCTCGATGTGATCCCCATAGTAGTTAGTGATACGCAGATGAAGCCACGCATAGCACAACCACCTGGTGGACCCCTGTCCACCTTCATCAGCACGCTCGAGATGTGAGGAAAGCTACTGCAACCTAATTACCGCCCTTTTCAGGGCCCACAAAAGAGTAACCTGCTCATTGTGGTCATTCGCAAACAACATGTCTGGTTACAACATATGATTTGTATATGATTGCTAAATAGTTTAATATCTGATGTATAAACAGTGTGTTCATAGCTCAATAGTCAATGATGATGTTACAAGGCAGCTCTATACGTGTGCAGGATTATATACAATTAACATACAACCGTTTGTGAAGATCTGATTATGTGAAGTATGACCAATATAAGAGATGTCGTTACATGCTGAGCGGTGCTATTATTATTTCTAGAAGGGAAATCAATCTTCCGAGAAATTGTATGTCTTAGCTTGGCTTGGCTTGGCTTGGCTTGGCTTCGTTCGCACTCAATCTCCCGCTACCAAACCCTGACACAGGCCTGCGTAGCAGAATGTAGTCCAGAGAACGGAATGCGTTGTGTCGTAGTTTACAGCTTGACTGCGATATTTGCACCTTTCGGTCAAACACATCCGACTTCAGCAAGCATTTTTTGAGTACCGGGTTAGCATCCCCTCTTCGATCCCTTCTCCTTAGCCAATCTGCCCTGCTGGAGCCTGTTATCCAGGATCACCCCGTGGAGGTGTAGAAGGGTCTTGGCAGCTCTGGTTCGCCAGCATTGACGCTAGCAGTCAGCTATGGGTCGATGACCGCTGCAGCGCATGCGCTCCGAGGGATTGTATAAACGTCTGCTCAGAATCGTCGCTGTTGCAATGGATTTGTGAGAGCCAATGTTGTTCTCTTCAATCAGCGCAACTCCTCTGTGCGTTCATCATACTTCTGTCCTAATACGTGTTTCCATTTCACTCCCTACAAAGCATAAAACTTTCCCTGCAGTTGGTCACTTACGCAATCCTGCTCCTGAGTAATTGGTGTGCTTTCAAATTAGTGGTTTCTGTAGAAAGTTGTTTTATCTGATGAGGCTGCTAGCCAAATAAGTAGTGGTTTCTGTAGTAAGTTGTTTTGTCTGATGAGGCTGCTAGCCAAATAAGTAGTGGTTTCTGTAGTAAGTTGTTTTATCTGATGAGGCTGCTAGCCAAATAAGTAGTGGTTTCTGTAGTAAGTTGTTTTATCTGATGAGGCTGCTAGCCAAATAAGTAGTGGTTTCTGTAGTAAATTGTTTTATCTGATGAGGCTGCTAGAGAAATAAGTAACTCTCTTTCATCGTTTATTGACGACATGATTGACAATTTGCAGAGTTAATTGCTGACGGGGATCCACACACGTGGCTCTTTAGCTATCTATCACCAACTTTTTTGTATTATCTAACAAGATCTGTCAGCGACGTTCCACCAGATTCCTCATCATCATGCAGCATGTCCTTTGTAGAGCGTCGCTCTCATCACAGCTAGCCGATATGAATCTCGGTCTGCAGTCGATCTTCCCACCTGCTCCATGTCCATGTTTATAGTATCCTTGACATCTTGTATCCACCTTCGCCTTGGTCGACCACTGCGTCGCCTGCCAGGTACCATGCCTTCCATGACCGTTCTTTCCCGTTTGTAATGACGTGGCTGAAAAAATTCAATTTCCGAAACATAATATTGTTTATGAGCCAGTTCAACATTCAGGTCTTCTAGGATGGTTTTATCTGTCTTATCTTTATCCACGGAATTGTTAAGGATTCTTCTGTAAGATTTTGTTTAGACCAGATTAAAGCAATTAAATACTTACCGGCCGTCATCAAGGCCGATTCCTTCAGAGAATGTCAGATCGTCTTGCTCAAAAGAGACAGAGGCGTGGATAGCGCCGGAGTAAATTGAAACTGTGATGTGATTGTGATACGGGGTACCACCCACAGCGTAGAGCAGCACACCAGATCCGCGATCTGTCTGGAAGGAAGAGAATTTAGAGCAAGTCATTCGTCTGTCGCTATGGAGCTGAGCATTTCAAACACCGTCAACTCGCACTACATTTCTGAAGTATGTCTTGAAGTAGGGACGTACGAGTTGGCTTCAAAAGAAAACTTAAAAGGTGGGATAGAAGTTAGGAAAACAATGCTTTTGTATTGTAACTTGTTAATATGGTTGCTAAGGATGACAAGAGTGTCCTGAACGTGCCTTCACGGAGTAGACGAAAAAATGACGTCATAATTTCAGTTAAAATACGACTGCCTTACTTTTGACATGCACCAAACAGGAGCAGGGTTCTGTTATCCGTTTTTATTACAGTGAAGGGGTGAAACCTATAGAAATGTATCGGCGAATGAAAGTCCAGTACGATGATCCATACTTTTCCCTCAAGCAAGTTTATGAGTGGAGTAGGAAGTTCTACAACGGCGTGAGTTCTATGACAGATTTTTCACGGCCAGGTCAGGTACACCGAGTTGTGATCCCAGAGTCAATTGCATCGTTGACAACATAGAAAGGGCAAATAACTGACTGATTGTGAGTGAAAGGTATGTATCACCGTACTGGACTTTCATTCGCCGATGACTGCCTATAGGTTTTACCCTTTCACTGCTAAAAAAAATGGATTACAGAACTCTGCTCCTCTTTGGTGCATGTCAATAATGAGGCGGCCATCTTTTAACTGCGACTATGACGTCATTATGTTCGTCTGCCTGCGATGCCACGCAGGACACTTTTGACATCCTTAGCAACAAACATAACAAGCTACAATGCAACGGTATGGTTTTTTCATTTATATCCCACTTTTAAGGTTTTCATTTGAAGCCCCCTTTATGGTTTTCATTTGAAGCTCCCTTTATGGTTTTCATTTGAATCCTCCTGGTACAAATACATGATAGTTGTGGTTGTGGACCTAAGGTCTTCCACAAGTGAGGGCAGCATCCCAGATCCGCATTCTGTCTTGAAGTAACGGAAACAAGATCAGATTAGTAAATGGTCATGAAACGGAATTCGTCTAGGAGCATAGATCAGCACACCAGATTCACAAGTTGTTTGGAAATAAATATTGACAAGTAAGTAAATCTAAACCACATTGAGGTTGCAGAACTGGATTTCACCCACAAAACAGACACAGGGTTCCGTCAGCTGACCAGAGCAGTAAATGGAAACTGTGTGGCGACTTTAAAATCAGGTACTTTCAACGACGAAGAGCTGCCATCTAGATTCAGGATCTGGCTTCAATTAAGAGCAAGACAATAATTGTAAACTGTGAAGTAGTTGTGATGGGGAGTTCATCAAAGATATTAGATCTAAACCCTGAAGTAGTTGAGTTGGGGAGTTTCCTCAAGATATTAGATCTAAACCCTGAAGTAGTTGTGATGGGGAGTTCAACAAAGATATTAGATCTAAACCCTGAAGTAGTTGAGTTGGGGAGTTTCCTCAAGATATTAGATCTAAACCCTGAAGTAGTTGTGATCGGGAGTTCATCAAAGATATTAGATGCAAATCCTGAAGTAGTTGAGTTGGGGAGTTCATCAAAGACATTAGATGCAAATCCTGAAGTAGTTGAGTTGGGGAGTTCATCAAAGACATTAGATCTAAACCCTGAAGTAGTTGAGTTGGGGAGTTCATCAAAGATATTAGATCTAAACCCTGAAGTAGTTGAGTTGGGGAGTTCATCAAAGATATTAGATCTAAACCCTGAAGTAGTTGAGTTGGGGAGTTCATCAAAGATATTAGATCTAAACCCTGAAGTAGTTGAGTTGGGGAGTTCATCAAAGATATTAGATCTAAACCCTGAAGTAGTTGAGTTGGGGAGTTCATCAAAGATATTAGATCTAAACCCTGAAGTAGTTGAGTTGGGGAGTTCATCAAAGATATTAGATCTAAACCCTGAAGTAGTTGAGTTGGGGAGTTCATCAAAGATATTAGATCTAAACCCTGAAGTAGTTGTGATGGGGAGTTCATCAAAGATATTAGATCTAAACCCTGAAGTAGTTGAGTTGGGGAGTTCATCAAAGATATTAGATCTAAACCCTGAAGTAGTTGTGATGGGGAGTTCATCAAAGATATTAGATCTAAACCCTGAAGTAGTTGTGATGGGGAGTTCATCAAAGATATTAGATCTAAACCCTGAAGTAGTTGAGTTGGGGAGTTCATCAAAGATATTAGATCTAAACCCTGAAGTAGTTGTGATGGGGAGTTCATCAAAGATATTAGATCTAAACCCTGAAGTAGTTGAGTTGGGGAGTTCATCAAAGATATTAGATCTAAACCCTGAAGTAGTTGTGATGGGGAGTTCATCAAAGATATTAGATCTAAACCCTGAAGTAGTTGAGTTGGGGAGTTCATCAAAGATATTAGATCTAAACCCTGAAGTAGTTGAGTTGGGGAGTTCATCAAAGATATTAGATCTAAACCCTGAAGTAGTTGAGTTGGGGAGTTCATCAAAGATATTAGATCTAAACCCTGAAGTAGTTGTGATGGGGAGTTCATCAAAGATATTAGATCTAAACCCTGAAGTAGTTGTGATGGGGAGTTCATCAAAGATATTAGATCTAAACCCTGAAGTAGTTGAGTTGGGGAGTTCATCAAAGATATTAGATCTAAACCCTGAAGTAGTTGTGATGGGGAGTTCATCAAAGATATTAGATGCAAATCCTGAAGTAGTTGAGTTGGGGAGTTCATCAAAGATATTAGATGCAAATCCTGAAGTAGTTGAGTTGGGGAGTTCATCAAAGACATTAGATCTAAACCCTGAAGTAGTTGAGTTGGGGAGTTTCCTCAAGATATTAGATGCAAATCCTGAAGTAGTTGTGATGGGGAGTTTCCTCAAGATATTAGATGCAAATCCTGAAGTAGTTGAGTTGGGGAGTTCCTCAAAGACATTTAATGCAAACCTCAACGTATTTGACATCCAAAGTTCCCTCTGGATATTTAATGTAAACCCTGAAGTAGCTGTGAATTGGTGTTGTATCAAGATATTTAATGCAAACCCTGAAGTAGCTGTAAATTGGTGTTGCATCAAGATATTGAATGCAAACCCTGAAGTAGCTGTAATGTGGAGTTTATCCAAGATACTTTGATCTTGGTTTTCATCCATGAGTTGTAAAGACAAACATGAACTGAGCAGAACGAGAAATGTGCAACGAGATTACAAAATGTTTGAACGGGATATTCTGGTTGTAGGGTTGGGTAGATAATGATTTCTGCTTGCGATAGAAATGGTAGTCGTATACGTAGTTTTATTTCAGTAGCATTAGTAGTAGTAATAATGATAATAGTAGAAGTAGTAGTGGGGACACATAGTATAGTGATAAAAGTGTGTCGTAGACAACAGTGAAGAACTGGACAACGCTGTTTAAAGAAGGACGTGAGTTAACGAAAGATCTTCCGAGACCAGGTCAAGCGCATATTGTTGCGTCAGAAGATGCCATCCCCAAATTGATGCAGCAATTGTGTGGACCGTCGCCGGAGCTTACGTTCGCCACACTTTTGTCACCCTACACTGCTTACATTATACGATGAACGTCAACTGGTCGACATCCTTCAGCTGTTAGAAACCGAATCACAGCTTCCTGATCAACTCTTGATGTATTCTGTACCCTCCCGCCATGTTTTCAATAGTCTGCTGAGGAAACTATGAGTCGGAGGACAATGAAATATTGCAAACTTGACGGTTGGTATGTGCTGTTTACATCAGAATGACGTCATCATGCGCATCGTACTTATGTTCACTTGGTACAGTTAGGTCCGGTTTCATTTGAACACGTCTTATACATTCCAAACGGAAATACTATCGGGTCTGTCGCGCCAAGATAGACATTTAGTTATATCGGACTACCAATCACAATACAAGTCTGATGCCATCGCCATCTTTGTTTGCATTTTACAGTTATTAGTAGGAGCAGAAGGGGTACTGATAGTATTTCCCCTGACGTCAAGTGAGATCTTTTTAGCTTACCGTTACATGAGGAAAAGTCGTTGACAGGATCTTTTAACTGACCATGACGTGAAGTGAGGTCTCGGTTCGTATGTTGCATCTGCCTTTGGCGTGGGATTTGGTCTTAGCATGTATGTCTCATTTGACCCTGACGTGGCCTGTATCTTTCTCCTGACCCGGACAGGAAGGAAGACTAAAGCCTGGTCAGACAAAACATACTGATCGGACATGTTAGTCATGGTCAGGCAAAATATACTGATCGGACATGTTAGTCAGGGCCAGGCAAAACATACTGATCGGACATGTTAGTCAGGGTCAGGCAAAATATACTGATCGGACATGTTAGTCAGGGTCAGGCAAAATATACTGATCGGACATGTTAGTCAGGGTCAGGCAAAATATACTGATCGGACATGTTAGTCAGGGTCAGGCAAAATATACTGATCGGAAATGTTAGTCAGGGTCAGGCAAAATATACTGATCGGACATGTTAGTCAGGGTCAGGCAAGATATACTGGCCAAGACCCACTACTTGATTTATCTGCAGTCTTTCCTGCAAATGGGCTGTTTTCGTGGCTGCCTGGCTAACAAGGTAAGGTATCGACGTGATCCCCGTAGTAGTGACCGATCCGCTGATGAAGACAAGCATACCACAACCGCCTGGAGGACTCAGGCCCACCTTCTTCAGCACGTTCGGGATGGGAGGAAAGCTACAACAGACCACCATTAAACATCCTTTTCAGGACGCACAAAATAGGTACATCTAATCATTGTGGGTTTTACTTTAACAACAACAAACAACAACAACAACAACCTAACTCTGACGTGAGGTGAGGTCTTGGTCAGTATGTTTCACCTGACACTGACGTGAGGCGACGTCTTAGTCAGTACGTTTCACCTGACATTGACGTGAGGCGAGGTCTGGGTCAGTATGTTTCACCTGACACTGACGTGAGGCTAGGTCTGGGTCAGTATGTTTCACCTGACACTGACGTGAGGTGACGTTTTGGTCAGTATGTTTCACCTGACAACTGACGTGAGGCGAGGTCTTGATCAGTATGCTTCACCTGACTCTGACACGCGGTGAATTCTTGCTTAATTTGTTTCCCATGCTCCTGACGGGATGGGAAGGTCTTTATGTTTCCCATGCTCATGACGGGATGGAAAGGTCTTTATGTTGCACATGACCCTGACGTGAGGTGGGATCTCGGACTGCATGTTGAACCTAACGATGGCCTTCGCCCTCCCCACTTCCCCCAGAATCTACTTATATACAGTTATACAAGTATAATAAAGGTAACAATAGGGTCATTGCAAGCACTGCTGTTGAGGATGAAATAGTAGTTGGCGTGATTGTTCTAGTTCTGAGCTTTTTCTGAGGTAGGATAACTAGTTCCCTTCCTCCTTTATTTATGTATTCATTTACACAGCTGGGTCAACTCTAGTATGACAAAAACGAGTATCGAACAAGTTACCTTAGCCGTCAGAAGCAGGCGTGCTAACACTGATGCTGAGACGCAATTGTTTTCTTTCATTCGCGTTGTTTCATTAAGCGAAGTTCGTTGTATAGTGTGTTTTGTGCCGTAGAGTATAGTGCATCCGACTTCAGCACGTATTTTTTATGGATTTACTTTAAATGAGGACACTGTCTAGGTTGAGATGTGAGCGGTGTTACTAAAAACTTCGCCACGCATCCCATCAGATGCGATTTAAGGTACAATACTAACAGACACGGGCAGAACACATGTCCTCCCGGTAGAACTGTACTAATGAATACTGTTTAAATCGGATTTTAAAACTTGAAGAGATAAAATAATAAGACTCGACCAGAATTTGAACCACGGACCTCTGTATCATACCTATAGACACCTGTGCAGTATAAAAATAGTTTGGCAAAGAAATTGTGTAGTGTTGATTTGTTTTGGCTATACAGGCTTACAGAAACACGTTTAGTTTTAGACAGGAAAGACCAAGCTTAACTGATTCAATAAATGAGCTCACATTACGTTTATCTAAATTCGGTGACGCTTACAACCGAAATATAATTAACAATAGGAGTTTCCCGACCACAATTATTTATTTATGTGAAGGACAATAATATTAGGGCCCGTCCTGGATTTGAACCCTGGACCTTCCTGTACAACCCTTAAAGGCCTGTATCGTTGGTAACCGCTGACGCCCTCAAATCATATACTGCTTGTTCTCATTGCGTTCGATTCCCTGTTACTACGCCTAATGTTGCCTTCTGGTTTGCAAGGAGACAGTATCGATAAAATATTTTAAAAAACAGCTTGGAAGTTAAAACAGTGTATTTTCACCAAACAATTAGCGATTTATCTGATAGTGAGCAGGCAAGGCCCTCAAGACAGAATCTGATTTATTAGACAAGCTAGACTTCGATTACGATGATAATCAATCAGATATTGAGATACAGAGCGATAATGATGAACTAGATCTATACCCCAGAAATAGCTGATGATCGTAGGGCTAGTGACGCAAGTGTGAATGGTGCAGGGGATGCACGTTCGGTGTGGACTGGTCCTGATAGGTGGAGCTTTTATTTGTAGCAGGTGCACACGTACACAAATTTCTACTTTTTGTACACTTGCATTACATTTTAGACACTCCCGCATTCATACATAACATATTTAATGTATTCCAATATCAGTCCGAGTGGTCTGAAGGGGTCTTTGTGTATGACAAGGACTAGAATAGCACCACTGCCCAACAGACAGCATCTCGTAAAAGGCGATTAACTATGTGACATGGCATAACACAGGCCATGGTTAGGTGGTTTGTTAAGAGCAGCAGAGATGATACCTAGCAGGCTGCGGGTTTACCTTGTTCTAGTGTTTGAGTCTATTAAGATGGACTCTCACATTGGTTAAGAACCCCACGCGGCACTTGTCCAAATGCAACGAAGTAATAAGCTTCTCGAGTCTAGCCCGCTAAGCAGGAAATCCTTGTTCCGGTTGTATCCAGCTCATACTATAGCACAGGGGCATCTACCCCTGTCGAAGTACAGGTTGACTAAGAATTCCAATATCATAATAAATACATGGCTCTAAATGTTGTTATATCCGGGGGTGGGGTTGAGGATGAACCCTCAACATCAACTAAATGCTCCCATGGCGTGCGTCTCATATAGCCTCTCACAACAAAGTCCATCTCCTGGCCTTCGCGCGGCAGAACTGTTTTGACTAATAGGAGAAGGGGCGGAAGGCGAGTATATGGCGCCTTAAAACCAGTAGTTTCGGGCAGATGGGACTCGAAAACCTAGGTAGGCAGCTCATCTAGGAGAAGGAAAACTTTGATTTCAAACCAAATGAAGCCTCGCAGATACTGGCTGTGCAGCCTGTTTTCTGATAATTCTGAAAGTTGGTCAGCGTCCACCAAACCTGACAACCGACGATGTGCGAAGGAGCACAAGCAAAAGTATATAATGCCTTATCCTAGAGCGAGGAAAGACAACCTCAGCTGAGTGTTGTGGTAGAGCAGACCGGCCTTAGCCTTGGTTGGTTGGCGGATGGTCTAGGAGTGAAGCCCCGACAGAGAACAGATAGATCATTCCTCCTCTGATCCGGCAACTTCTGCAGCTTGCCTTGTTCTAAATGTATTGTTATTACCTTTCCTTTGGAGTAAACAAGGCAGATCGAGAAAAGGTCCATACTGCATGGACAACACATGGTCTCTATATTTCTGCCCGGGCTTTGTGCACAATTACTATCGTCTGACAAGACGAAAAGAGCCAATGAATAAATATAAAAGTTACAGATAAAATAAGACCAACACTCATTTCTCATTGATTTTGTTGATTTTATTTAGAATTCTATAGACCATAAAGAAAAATACCTTTAGGACTTTAACGGATTCAGTGAGAATTACTTGATTCGGTCGATCAATCAAATTACTGTAAGCCACAGACGAAGTATAAACGGGAATTAATGGTATGATTAAACACACACGCACAAGCTTAGCAAGTAGCAGCCTTCAGATCTGGTCACGTTCCAGAACAAGATGAATGTTGTCTGGTCTTTCCCACCAAAATGTTTAATCCTACTACTCTATAACCAGCTGGCTAGCCTTGCATCATGCGATCCTGTACCGGAAAAATATGTGTTTAAGGTACATCCGGTGTGGGCATTAAAAAAACGCAGTTAAGTAATTTTTGAGAATCATTCATTGTCGTTTTTGAAAGGGACGATAAGCTGTCGATAACACTCAGAAAAAAGGAAACTTTAAAATTACAATCGACACGAAATATTTACTTTCAATCGGATTTAATTTAAATTCTATGTACCGGTTTAGAAGACTCTGTAGAGTATGTATGCAACCAGATTATTTTACATTCACTTGATATAAAAATTCCTAGGCGCATTCAATCTATTTTTGATGGCATTAATTGACCCTGCCTCCACTATTTTCTGTGGTAATGCATTCAAAGCATTCACCACTCTCTGATTTAAAAAATGTTCTGGAATCTAATCTGGACCTTTCTTTACATAATAATTTGTGGCTGTGCTCTGATGTTCTTAGAGGGGGCTGTATTTGAAAAAAAAACTTGTTAAAGTCGAATTTATTCTTTCCGTTGATTATCTTAAAAACCCATATTTAATAACCTGAAATTCTTTTCTAGCATGTTTATATCACTTTGCGCTAAGGATTCCACACCTGTACACAATATTCCAATCTTGGTCTAACTAATGCTTCATACAGTTTGACTATCACAACCGTGGTCCTGTGTTAAATATTTCTTTTTATAATACCTAACATTACATCAGAGGTTTAGGTGTTTGATCCTTGTGTACTGTTCGAGAGGCCCGTGTCCCAAATCACGGACGAGCCTTAACCTATTTTCTTGTTAGTTTCGGCCAAAAATGTGAGTTAAACGTGTTTCACTATATCAAGAGCCCATTTTATGATAACATCCGCAAAACAAAAAAAAACTCAATTAAAAAAATTATACTTAAAATGCAACCTTTTTGTAGTAGATGGAGGGATGGGTTGGTGAGGGGGGGGAAGAGATGGACAAACGAGTTAGTGGGAAGAGATGAGAGTTTAGGGAGGGGAGAGGTTGAAGAGATAGGCAGCTTAAAGAAAGCGGGACAATAGTCAAGTTGAAGAAAGGGGGAAAATGGTGAGGTTTGACAGTGGGATGTGAAGGATGGGATGAAGGTAGAACCTTCAATTGTGAACCTGCTGTTGTTTATTTTATATTGCACAATTCGACTATCGGACATACGTTCTGCATATGTCTGCTATAGAAAAGATTAATATGAAAAGCCTGTAAAATTGCGCCATTTTTTTGTCTTGACAAAAAGCACATTTGAGATCCACTGAAGCAGACAATTGTTGCAGAGATGACAACTGAGCTGAAACTATTTCGATTCCAATTTTTGGCAGTGTTTTTGAGCTACATCCATTAAGTCTGTAACTCAGAGGTAGGAAATTGACTGCCCTCAGGTAAAAACTGGCTAGTCAAGAAATTGTCCCCAGCCCTCCTCCACCTCTGCCAGGTTCATTGAAAATTACTATTCACTCTGGCCCCTGAGCTTAATAGAATATTTATTTAAAAACCAAACACGCTGGCGCACACACAAAATAAAGACAATTATGATGAGATGCTAAACAATGCCGACAACAAAGAAATAGATTGGTCAAATCCCTGGTCGTGCAAGTTGAACACGTGATCGGAGCCAACTACACGCGAAGACAGTGCAATCTATATACTTAACCTAATTTAACCTAACCTAACCTAATTGAACCTAACCTAACCTAATTTAACCTAACCTAACCTAATTTCACCTACCATAGTCTAACCTTATTTAACTTAACATATCCTAATTTAACCTAACTTAACCTAATTTAACCTAACCTAATTTACCTTATCCTAACCTAACCTAACCTAACATAATTTTGCCAAACCTAACCTATTTTATCCTAACCTAATTTAATCTAACCTGACCTAACCAATTTTAACCTAACCTAATTTAACCTTGCCTTATTTACCATAATCTAACATAATTTAACCTAACCTAACCTGATTTAACCTTACCTAACTTAACCTAACATACCTGGCCTATTTTAACCTAACCTAATTTAACCTAACCTATCATAACCTAACCTAGCCTAATTTAACCTTACCTAACCTAACAGAATTTAACCTAACCTAATCTAACCTAACCTAGCCTAGCCTAATTTAACCTAACCTAGCCTAACCTAATTTCACCTAACCTAATTTAACCTAACCTAACCTAACCTTATTTAACCTAACATATCCTAATTCAACCTAACCAAACGTGACCTAACGCGACCTAACCTAATTTAACCTTGCCTAATTCAGCCTAACTTAACCTAACCTAACATAATTTCACCTAACCTAACATATTTTGACCTAACCTAATCTAATTTAACCTTACCTTATTTAACTTATCCTAACCTAATTTAACCTAGCCTAACCTAATTAAACCGAACCTTGCCTATCCTGACCTTTCGTTGCCTAATTTAATCTACCCTAACCTAACCTAATCTAATTTAACATAACCTAATTTAACCTAGCCTAATTTAACCTAACCTAACCTTGCCTACCCTAACCTAATTTAACCTAACCTAACCTACTTGAACCTAACCTATTTTAATCTAACCTAGCTTATACTAGCGTAGCCTAACCTAACCTAATTTAAGCTAGCCAAACCTAACTATCTATCTATCTATCTATCTATCTATCTATCTATCTATCTATCTATCTATCTATCTATCTGTCTGTCTGTCTGTCTGTCTGTCTGTCTGTTTGTCTGTCTGGCTGTCTGGTTGGCTGGCTGTCTGTCTTTCTGTCTTTCTTTCTGTCTGTCTGTCTGTCTGTCTGTCTATCTATATCTGTCTGTCTGTCCGTCCGTTCGTCTGTCTGTCTGTCAGCCTTCTGTCTGTCGGTCGGTCGGTCGACCTGTCTATCTATCTACAGATCTGTCTTTGTATGTTTGTATCTGTTTGTCTGCCTGCCTGTTTTTCTGCCAGCCTGTTTCCGCAGGCCGCACGTCTGCCTGTCCGATTGTCTCTGATTCCATCCACCTCCTGGTTGCCCACTTTCGCTCAATAATATTACTTCTACATTATTCTAGCTTGACCTTCAATAGGTGGGAGCCCCCGACCCTCTGCACTCCCATATTTTTTTAGGTCAGGGCCTCAGCATATGAAAGGTTACCCACGTCTGCTAGTTGTTGTTTTTTTTGTTTTGTGTGTGTGTGTCCTAAAGTTCTGCATCGGACACCTTTTGGCCTACAATTATTATCTCTCTCCCTCTTTCTATTCTCTTTCTCACACCTTTTCTCTTCTCTCTCTTTCGCACATACATTGTCTGTCTCTTTGCAAGTTCCAATCCAGCTCCTGTCGAGTTATATTGCTGTGTTTCGTACTTAAGGAGTATTGTTTCATCTAAAAACATATATTAAACGAAAAAAAGCTCGTGGCCGAATGGCTTCGATGCCTGCCTGCCGACAAGGATGGCATGGGTTCAATTCCACGCTATATGTTCTTACTCTGATGGGGGTGAAATAAACAAACATATCCAGCACACGACGTGGCGACATCAGTGACGAAGCGGCTTGTAGTCCTCAGCCTAAAAACCTCTCGACTTCCCGAGCAATTGGAAAAAGTCGTTTGACAGTTTTGGTTTTTTTTTTAAAACAAAATTAAAATAAGGAGAGGCTGCTGTGGTTGTATTGATTAAAATAAAGTGTAACATATATGTATATTTATTGTCAGATACAGACGATAAGACGAAAACAGAAACAAAATCTAGGTTTCGACCAAAAGGTTTTCACCAGGGACACAACCCTACAAAAATAAAAGCTAACAGATCATAGAAAGAGAAATATTCGTCTCCACTTTCCCCTACCCTTCTCAAGCTGTATTGGCTGTTGTCAACAAGCCTTTGTCACACGAGCCTATATTTGTTTTTACGCGTCGCTGACAGAACAGCGGAGACAAGCTGGTAAGTTTGACTGTCTGTTTGGATACTGAGGTTACACTATTAACTGCTTGCACTATTTTTTATTTGCTCGAGTGATTTCTCGGGCTCTTTGTGCATGACAAGCACAAGAATAGCACCACTGCTTCCCAAAGAGGATGCTGTAAGAGGCGACTAACTGTGTGACATGGCATAACAGTGGTCATGGTTAGGTGGTTTGTTTAGAGCAGCATAGATTTCGCCTAACAGGCTGCGGGTCTACTTTGATCTAGTGTTTGAGTCTATAAAGATGAACCACATCGGTTAACCACCACCGCCCTCCCTCCCGTAAGCACGTGTGGCAGCGTAAGGCGTTCCCACAGTGGTTTAGCTATCTAGAATTCACGACCACGCACAGCAAATAATATAGCACGCAGCAGGTGACAGATTTATTACATGGATATAAACAAAACCAACATTTAGCACACATAACAGCAACAGCGATATTATTACAAAGGAGCATACACAATATTATTAATAACATCGCTGATGTTCTAAGCATACGCTTTTGATATTGACCGGAACTAACCCACCATTTTCTAGCCACACACTCCCCTCCCCTTATCTGCACCCTCAACACACTCTCAAAAACGTCTTCACGATCTATTCTTTGCATTCACTAACATTCAGATCCTCTCAGGCAGGTGATCTTGACATTATACATTCTGATACCTCCAGGCAGGTGATCTTGAAATTATACATTCTGATACCTTCAGGCAGGTTATCTTGACATAATACATTCAATCTATTCAACGCATACTCACATGTGATATCACACTTAATCGATCTGCGTATACACACACTCCTGAACATGCATCGTTCCCTCAGTGTCCTTCACACACACACACACACACACACCCACACCCACCCAAACACACACACACACCCACCCACTCACCCACCCACACACACACACACACCCACCCACCCACACACACACACACACACACACATCCAGTCACAGGGCGCCCAACACACACCTTATAGAGCGACTGGCCAAGACTCAAAGGCGTATGCTGGTTCAGTCACCATGCACTCCATTATATATCTCTAACATTCGTAAAACAGCCTATCAATCGCTCTTCTATAAAGTCGGCGAGCTAAACAGACCCCTAGCTAAATTGTGTCTTTCTCTCTGTCCCCATGGCCAGCCTCCCTGAGTTAAACTTTTCCCAGTATTTTATAGTCTCAAGCAGTATCAGAGCTGTCCAATGGCCTCTGTGTGTTGTCTGACTCAGCAACCTCTAGTTTGGATCTACTTCCATTTAGTTGTTATTGGAACGAGTCACCCTGAATTCCTGTCCCTCAAATTGTCGCAGCAAACCCTGCTGGCCCCTGTCTGTCACTAACTCCCCACTACCCAAATCGGAAGGCCAGAGTGGTCAGCTCCTAGCCCCTACATGTCCTAGACACATTCTTTCCCTCAACCCCCCCCCCCCCCCCCCCCGTTTTGCTTTGTCGACCTAGTGTCGAGACCATGAGTGATCTTGGCACACATCCAGGTACATTTGTTCTCAGAGTCCTCGACCACATCACCCCTGGCCTAAACACTCATGCTCCGGCTAGAAGTGTTACACACTTATCCCAAGGCAGCGGAGTATTAAGCTGCTCCAGCCTAGCCCGCTAAGCAGGATATCCTTATCACGGCTATATCCAGCTCATGTCAGAGCTGGGACCTTCACAGAGACATCTGCTCTTGTAGAAGTACAGGTCGACTAAGAACTATTTCTTAACTTAACGTCATTATCCTGGTTTAGAAGACTTTGCAGATTCTGTATAAAACTAGTTTCTTTTACTCCTTGTCTTGTCCTGTATGTCCTGCTCTGCCCTGTCCTGTCCTAACTTAACTTAACTTAACGTCTTTATACTGGTTTAGAAGACTCTGCAGAGTCTGTATACAACCAGTTCCAATTACATCATCTTGCTCTAGAAGCTGTACGCATCCAATCTATTCTTAAATGCATTAACCGTCCCAGCCTCCACCACCTCACTTGGCAATGCATTTCAAGCATTCACAACTCTCTGGCTAAAAAGATACTTCCTAATATCTAATCTGGACCTCTCCTTAGTCAACTTGTAGCTGTACCCTCTTGTTCTTGTTGGTGATTGTATTTAAAAAAAAACTTGTTATAGTCTACTTTATCCATTCCTCTGATCAACTTATACACCTGTATGAAGTCACCACGAATTCGTCTCTCTTCTAGACGCTGTAGGCCGGTTCTTTTTAATCTTTCCTCATAACTGTAATTCTTGAATCTCACTATCAGCTTTGTCGCTCTTTTTTTGTATTCTCTCCAGCATGTCTATATCCCCTCTCTGATAAGGACTCCACACTTGTACACAGTACTCCAATCTAGGTCTAAATAATGCTTTATACAGTTTGACTATCACTTCCTTGCTCCTATGTTTAATATTTCTTTTTATCATACCTAACATTGCATTTGCCTTTTTTACTGCTACCTTACATGTATGATCTATTATAACCATTAAGTCCCTTTCTTTATCTATCTTTCTAATATTGTTCTCTCCCATTCTGTAATTATGTTCCATATTGGATCTACCCATGTGCATGACTGTACATTTATCTACATTAAACTCCATTTGCCAGAGTATAGACCATTCTCGAATTTTATCTAAATCCGACCTCAATATATCCACTTCCGCTTTAGATGAGACACTACTGCATAGTTTTGTGTCATTAGCAAATTTTGCAATAATGGATCCCATACCTATGTCCAAATCATTTATATATATCAAGAATAAAATTGGTCCCAAAACCGAGCCCTGTGGCACTCCACTTTTCACTTCACACCACTCAGAGTACTCCTCATTTATGCCCACCCTCTGCCTTCTTTCCGTTAACCAATTTTTGATCCATTTGGCAACTTCCCCACCTATTCCATGTGATTTTAACTTTCGAAATAATCTTTGATGAGGTACTCTATCAAAGGCTTTTGCAAAATCCAGATAAATAACGTACCACTGGCTCCCCTTTATCTAACATTTTGGTAACCTCCATGAATTCTAAAAGATTTGTTAAGCATGATCTCACTCTGGTAAACCCATGCTGGCTATTTCTAATTAGATTAAATTTATCTAAATGCATTACAATGTTTTCTTTGATTATTGACTCTAACAATTTACTGACTATGCTCGTTAAACTCACCGGTCTATAGTTTGCTGGATCTGCTTTTTTGCCCTTTTTGAATAAGGGGATCACTTCTGCATCTTTCCAATCCCGTGGAACAATCCCTTGTGCAAGTGATTGAAAACATAATATAGCCAATGGTTTTGCTAATTGGTCTCTAATTTCAAACATCAATTTTGGATGAATACCATTTTGACCTGGATATTTATCCACTTTCAACCTCTCCAATTTTTTAAAAACCCTTTCCTCTGTAATACAGATTGATCCTAATCCTGCTGTATCCATGTCTCTTTGTTAAATATCTACAGGCTCTGGGATCTTGGAGTACACTGTGCCAAAGTAGTGATTGAGTAGATTTGCTGCCTCCCTATTTTCACTTATTTTTTTCCTGTGCTGTAGATGAGAGGGCCTACTTTGTTCTTTGATCTCTGTTTATTTCTAACATAAGAGAAGAAGCTTTTACTATCAGTTTTTATCCTCTGAGCAAGTTTCTAATCGAAGTCTATTTTTGTTGTTTTATTCGCTTTCTGAGATATGTATTGCTTGTCCAAATATTTTAAATATGTTTCTTTTGATTTACCTGCCTCTATATATTTTTCAATGCTTTATTTTTAGCTCTTCTGCATTTAACTACAATTTTAGTTATCCACTTTTTACGCTTGGGGTTTACCTTCCTATATGGAACACATTCCTCTTTTAGCGTTTCGAGAACTATTTTAAAACTCTCCCACTCCTGTTCAACATCTGTTCCTCCGACAATATCTTCCCAGATTATGTGGTTCACTGCCCCTTTCATCCTCTAAACATCTACCTTAGAGTAGTCATATGTTCGCGTGTTTATGTTTACTTCTTTCTCTGCAATAAGATCCCATCGGATGATTTGATGGTCACTTGAGCCAAACAGTTCCCCAACGGTAACGTTTTCAATCATATTTTCCTCTGTAGTAAAAACAGTATGTTTTTACCTCTGGTGGCTGCTTCTACATGTTGAATTAAAAAATTTTCAGTTATGCATTTAACAAAAGGTTTTGACTCTACAAGTGCTTCTGCCATATCCCATTTTATTTCTGGAAAGTTGAAATCCCCCATTAATAATAATTTCCTATCACTTGCCTTTACTATGCTACTAATCAGCTCCTCATCTTCCTCCTTTTGACTTGATTGACATCTATATCATACTCCAATCACTGTTTTTTCACCCACACTTTCCATTTCCTGTCCTGTCCTGTCTTGTATTGTTCTGTCCTGTCTTGTCTTTCCCGTAACCCCAAGAGGTTGTAGGGAAAACATTACTCAGCATGTGAACGATGTGTCTGGGCATGTTGCTAACCGGACAGGGTCCAATCTCTCCTGTGCGATGTGTCTCGGGCATGTTGCTAACCGGACAGGGCCCAATCTCTCCTGTGCGATGTATCTCGGGCATGTTGCTAACCGGACAGGGTCCAATCTCTCTCGTGCTATGTATTTTGGGCATTCTGCTAAGCGGACAGGGTCCAATCTCTCCTGTGCGATGTATTTTCAGCATTCTGGGGACTTAAAACGCGAGAGCAAAATTAAACTCGATATAGTATGGAAAGGGAACTGATATGCCAGCTAAATAAACTCTCAGACAACAGTAAAATCACTCTCCAGGGCATTCTAGCTCACTGCGGCATTCCTGGGAATGAATGGGCGGACAGACTGGCCAGGGAGGAAAGAGGAAAGACATGGAGAATAATTCACTCACCCAGTGTTATTGCCAGAAGTCAAAGCACACATCTCCCCCCACCCCCCCCCCCCCCCCCCCCCAAAAAAAAATAAATAAAAATATAAACAGTGGATGGAGAGAACAAACAGGAAATACCCACAGGACGCAATCAATAAACTGAATTGGAAACAGTATACCACAATTTTTCGCATCAGAACAGGTCATTGCAGACTAAATGCACACACGCATAAAATAAAAGCAGCACAGACTGCACAATGCACATGTCAGAGTAGACTCTAGACTCCAGAACATATCCTGCAAACATGTCCACTGCACCAAGGCTCCCGCGAGAAGGCCTGGCCTGAGGAAAGAAACGTACCAGACAAACTGTGGGGAACCATTGAGGACCTGCGACTGACGTGTCACTTCATGGAGACAGTCCATCTGGTGCTATAAAACGAGCATACGAAACCGAACACGAAGAAGAAGACTCGCGAGCTGGTATGCACCATTTTTGTTGTTCTCATAATTTCTGCTTTCTCTCTCATTTCCGAGCCATATATTATAGTTAACATTTCACTATTTGCGTCAAATAGGCTGAGCGACACAAACTAAAAGAAAGAAGTAAAGTAACCCATAGCATTACTGCCGTAGGGGTGTGAGGTGTTAGCGATCTCACATTTCAAAGGCTCGGCTATGTGAGAGCGGTAGCCATCTCCTCTCCCTCGCCGCTTTTACTTCCTGGACTAAACAGGTACCCATTTAAGGCTGGGTCGACCCTGGAGCCGTTGCGGTCTGAAAAAACATTAGCGCCTCAACTGGGGAATGAACCCAGGACCACTCAGATGCGAATCCAGCGCGCTAATCACTGCGCTACGCGGCTCCACCGACATAAACTACAACCATTTATTTGACATATCATGTAAGCAATTACATTTTCAAAATATACTATGAATAAAAAGAAGAAAATAGAAACTATGATGATCAGCAGATCATCTGGGCCACTCAAGATAAGTGTAAATGATGTTGCTCTTAAACAGGCCAATGAGTTCAAGTATTTGGAAAGTATTTTTTCGGCAGACGGTAAGATCGACATAGAAATCGAGACTAGCTGTTAGACAACATCCGCTGTGACTTATCAGAAGTCACCACTGCTTAAAAACCCGAGCAATAGTTTGGCAACAAAGCAACAGCTGATCTATCTATCTTCAGTCCACATATGTCGTTAGACGTCGTGGTGAGGTATGACCTCCTTTGTTTCATTTAATTTTGGCAGGCGAATATCCGCTTGTGCCTTGACAGGTCAATCCCAGCATGTTAGCTTCTGGAATATACGATCGCCTATTTTTGGGGGTAGCGAGGTCTGGGCTGGACGTCCCGCTCGTTAAAGGAAAGTAAAGCGTCTGATATAGCCTCTCCTTTCCAGGTGTAGAGATCGCCGCTGGATTCAATGTTCGGCTTGCCGTTCAGGAGTTTCTATGCCAATGGCCTCTCCTACCTTATCGTATACTCAGCAGCACCTTCATGAAGGGCCCCGTGTTTCTTACAAGGCCTGCTGTGGGGCGCGACCGAGTACCCGGCGGTATAACTGGGTGGGCAGTTTGGGCTCATTAGACTTGGTTGGCAGCCAATCTAAGAGAAGGTAAACTCTGACTCTAAACCTGGGTAAACGAAGCTCGTTAGTCTGTTCAACCAGTTCGCCTAGAAGAGGAGGAACTCTGATTTTAAACACACGTCCCAGAGAGTGCTGGCTAGTTTTGGGACGATGAGAGTATCATTGGATGTCTCGAGTAACTAGCATTTGCGTGCAACGACTCCACTACCTTGTGGAATCCTCGGGAGAGGGTAGGGCTACGGGAGTAAACCGAGACAGAAAATCCGGAGTGGTAGCACCTAAGGCGGATGGTTTCAAAATTGCAAACTCATTCCGACAGCTTCTGCAGCTGAGCTGGTGAAAATTGTCATGCTTCGTATTCCTTTGGATTACACCAGCGAGGCTGAGAGATAGGATCCTGCAGTTTGTGCAGCCCAGGGTCTCCATATTCAGCGCCCAGTCTTGCACCTTGAGAGGCTACTCACAGGGTGTCACGAGTATGGTCTGCAAAGATTGAGACGCCTATTAATTAATGCTTTTTGAGACTGGTGGTGGGGTAAGCGTAAATTAGAGCAAGGTAGACCCACAGCCTGTCCTGTGCCATCTATGCTGCTCTGCTAACCACATAACTAAGACCTGATGTTATAGCCCCACATTCTCCATATTCTCTTTAGGGCGAGAATCCCTAGAATAATTTGAGTAGAATATTTACCGGATGATCAGGTGACCTCCAGCACCCGAGGTGAACACCTTACCTCGAGACTACTGGGTCCTCCCACCCGAGGTGAACATCTTACCTTGAGACCACTGGGTCCTCCCACCCGAGGTTAACACCCTACCTTGAGACCACTGGGTCCTCCCACCCGAGGTGAACACCTTACCTCGAGACTACTGGGTCCTCCCACCCGAGGTGAACACCTTACCTTGAGACCACTGGGTCCTCCCACTCGAGGTGAACACCCTACCTTGAGACCACTGGGTCCTCCCACCCGAGGTGAACACCTTATCTCGAGACTACTGGGTTCCCCCAGCAACAGCTGATAAACAGTATATTTATGCCGACTCTGTGCTACCAGAGCCAAATATGGTCTCTGTCCAGGGCGCATGAGAGCAGAATTTCGAATGTGTGAAATGAAGTGTTTGAGAAAGGTCATCGGGTTTTACCAGGAAAACGAAATACGAAACGACAACATTCGCAGTATGGTCGGTACTACGTTTTGTGCAGAATACATTTTCAGACACAAAATACGTTGGTTTGGTCATCTCATGAGAATGTAGCCTCATCAATTTCCACTGATGGCTTACAACTCTGATAGATTTAACTACATGGTAAGGGGGCGGCCGCAAAGTAGGGGTATATATGACATTAGAGTGATTGTGCAGCGACACGGATTCACATTTACCGACGCAACGCACTTGGCGCAGGACCGACGTCGCTTAACGGCATAAGTAAAAAGAAAACTTAATTTAAAAAATATAGCAAAAATTCCAGCTCCAGAAGTGTAAAAAAACATTGATAGACATGGTCAGATACCGGGATAAGACACAAATAGAAACCTAACCTACGTTACGACCAAAAGGTCTAATTCGGCGACAACGAACAAAATAGGACATACAGGGACATAGAGCAGAGATCTGAACATTTAAAGGGGTAATAAAAGGTTATTAACTGGATAACACATAACGAATTTAGATGAGTATCCTCGAATCGCCGTAGCCTCGCCTTATTTTCAGTTCCAAGATAACAACATCTAAGCAACAACAACCCGGTTGTGATAATTACACCAGGTTGCGGTGTCATTGATTTTTCGCTAATGCCACACACGAGTAAACATTCTGCAATTTCCGCCTTGGGATATCAGTTCTTTGTGCCATTCTGTTTTTCATGTTTTCTCTCTTTACAGAGTTTTCTCTGCATATTTCATTTTTTGACTGATTGAGTTCATGCGCCCATTACAGCGTCAATTTCCTTCAGTGGCGTAACTTCAGTAAAGGGTTTCAGGACATGTAGTAAATGGGGTGCTCTTTAAATAATATTTATCTCCTTAATCGGGAACAAACAATAATAACATTGTAGCCTACCAGACATGTGGTAATTAAGGGGTTACTGTGGTCAAGAGGTAAGGTACTCGCCTCTCAAAGCGAAGAATGGAAACGGTGGGTGATCGAGTTCCATTGGTTTCAAGTGACCCCTGATCTCAAGGGTGGGATCAGAGTACATGTTTCCTGAGTTACCTCCAGTCGTCATGACTTACGTCTTGCCACTGGTCCAAAGTAGCTCGGGATAAGAGAGTGAGGTTGAGGACCAGCGCAGTAACTCCTTCACTATAAATAAACCAAATACAGTGCAAGTCACATCATCAATACGAAACTGTGATGACGTCGCCATCATATCTTGCGATGGGCAACTAACTAACCTCATTAATCATAATAAATACTAACATGGCAGCCTGATAACAACTGGCACTACAACATTTTAAAATGGTCATAAAGCCGCCTTTTAGCACGCTCAAGACGTAAGTTCTACAAACACCCAAACAAGTCATAATAACAGCAACCAAGGAAAAGTGTCTGGCCAGTTTGGCAATTGGAAGCAAAGAGACGGAGGTTTACAGTCAACTGGTAATCCCCCAATGATCTAACAGACTGAAAGAACGTACTCTAAGCCACCTTAAGACACAAACAAGATAGACTCTTACACGAATCCCTCCAGGCAAACTAGGATTGACTGAGGTCAGCAACAGAATCGCCAAGGCCAGTGATGTCTCTGGCAGGCTGCGCAACGGTGTATGAAATCGGAGAGGTCTTAGCCTTGATACAAACCTCAGTCTACCGCGCGGTAGTGCTCACCACCCATCTGTACGCCAGTTAGACGTGGACTGTGTACAAAAGACATGCTACAAAATAAAACAATTTCACACAATCTGCCTCCGTAGATTGTTAAGAATACAATGGAAGGATTGAGTACCAGACACCGAAATCCTCACGAAGGCCGAAATGCCGAGCATCCACACATTGTTACATAAGAACCAGATCAGGTGTGCCGGCCACGTCGTGCGCATGCCAAACAACCACATTCCAAAACAACTAATGTATGGTGAGCTGAAAGAGCACCTGCGACTGGTTGGTGAGCAAAATAAACGCTCTAAAGACTCCCTCAAAATATCTCTGACATGCTTCAACATCGATGTAAACTCTGTCAGGCATGGTGTAGAGCCTCTAACAGAGGCGTTTCTATTGCTGAGAGCGCCGGATCTCCGATGCGAGGACAAAGCGTACTGTACGAAAAGACAAAACAACTGACACTCACATCTCCAGCTCTGACCTTAAATGCTGCATACGTGAAAGGGATTTCTGGGTCATAATTGGACTATACAGCCCCCCCCCCCTCCCCCCACCCCTTGGACTCATCGGTGAAGTGCAGCACACTATGTCTGATATCTGTTGGCATGTCATCATCGCTTACGGTGGACGGCTATTATATAGCCTCCCCAGTCCAAATGACAGCATCAATCAACTCACAACGACGGATCAGCGCACACTTTTCCGGCTGAGAACCCAACACAAAACACTTAACAAGCACTTGAACAGAATCCAACCGAAACACACTCCAGAGTACCAGCTGTGTAGACACCCAAGCGAAACCATTAATCAGCATCTTTAAAAAAAATGCTCAGCGCTCAACGATGTTAGGAATATTATCTCTCCGAAAACAGATAAATATAACACTTTGTATGGTACTGAATAACAGCTAACGAACACGTGCAGATAACATTACATGGCACTGGGTCGAAGGATGAGAACCATGATGTTGCTGGATTCGCAATAACAACAACAACAATTTTATTAATGAATAAGCTTCAGAAACAATGCCTCATTTAGATTTAATAATCCAGGAATACAATATTGAATAGCTCGCTTTAACTGAAAGAAGAATGAGAAAAAGAATGATAAGAAGAAGAAGAAAGAGAAGAAAAAGAAGGAGAAGAAGAAGAAGAAGAAAAAGCAGAGAAAGAAAAGGAAGAAGAGAAAGAACAAGAAGAAAAAGAAGAAGAAGATGGCGATGAGCTGCTCTTTGGAGCAGTAATATAAGCATTTCAATATCGGAAATAAGAAATTGGAAAGCGTGTGGCGGAACGGATATATTTTCGATTTCATAGTCAGAGAACACGGGTTCAAACCCCTATAAGGCTACTAAAACCTGTCGGCACACTTGCCGGCGACGGTACCCAATCGCGTCCCGTAATTCTAAGTCACATTTATCGGTCTGATTGACCCGGTCAGGGGTATAGAGGCCGACATGAAATGACATCAATACAAGGATGTATCTTTCTGAGTGTGCAAAAAAACCTTCTGTGTAAGCTGGCTCCTTTGACCACAACGAGTTATCCTCTCATTGCTATTCTTAACTGTGCGATCGATTGGCAGGACGTTAATAGCTAGTTTCTCTGTGGCAGAGTCTGGGTTTCGCTGAGTAGTTAGCTTATCTAAGGTATTACAACATGTATCTACACCATGACACGATTACATACCGTAGATAACACAGTAAGCACTCTCCGACAAAATGAGTCATTTTTAATAACAACACTTACAGTCAAAAACTATATTATTGAAAATGACAAAACTAAATGATCATATATAATATATATTAATAGAAATATTAACTACAGCGGGTATTTTAAGCACAAGCTTTTGAATATTTTTCCCAACTAATACAACCCAGTTCTAGCCACAACACCTCCTACCCTTATCTGCACACTCAACATACTCACACAAACTCGTCTTCACGATCGTATTCTGTACTCAGCCGTTCTGTGCACCCACACACACTCAGATCCCTTCAGACAGGTGACCTGTACATTCACAAATACTTCCCATTCACATTTACTATCAGATCAATTCCCATCTGGCAATCTGTGCATTTACAAATACTTCGATCACGGCCTTCAAGTCGGAATCACGTAGTCACTTATGGTCACACACTCAGTCGATCTGTGCATACTCATACTTTAGAGCACACATAGCTCACTCGGTGTCCTGCACGCACCACACATATGCACATTTCTTGTAGTCACATGGTGCAAAAACACACACACACTTATAGAGCGACTGGCCAAGTCTCTAAGGCATATGTTGGTTTAGTCACCCTGCTACTCATTTTATCGCTCACAAACACCTAGTCCGCCTGCTAGCTACTATATCAATTTTTCTGCAGGCCGCCTGCTAGCTAATTTCTCATTCTCTCTCCAGGCCAGTCTCATGAGTTCATCTTTGTCGAGTATTATATAGTCTCAAGCAACTTCATGGCTGTCCAATAGTCTTCTGTTGGTTGTCTGACTTAGTCATCACCCTAGTTTGAATCTACCTCCAACTAGTTGTTATTGGACGAATCACTCAGAATTCCATCACTCCTGCCCTTAACGCCCATGCTCCAGCTGGAACTGTTTCATCTCTGACACCAAAGAGAACAAATAGGATCTCTGGTGGCAACGTTCTGAAACCTACAGAGATGTCAATAGGTACCTGACTTACAATTACAGAAAGTAAGGCAGGGGGAAGGGAACATGGCATTGGTCCTCACAAATGCTCGTACAAATAAGTATTGACACTCAGTACGGACCAATTGGACTTCTGGTCTCTTGTACGCTCAATATGGACTTTTGTATAAATCTTTTAATGAAGATTGTGCATGCAGCCGTGCTGTAGTGATTGTGTCTCTTGGAATTTGGTTTACGTAATGAGTTTGCAAGTCCCATGCACAACCGTCTTCAGTTGTCTATCCCAACATGACTTGATTGTTACAGTTGTTCCACTCTCCACCCCAAATAAAACTAGTGTAAAGCAATAACACGTCCTTTGGTTCTTATCGGATGAACTGAATTGGCGTGGGTTCGAGCCACGCAGGTTTCAAGTCAACTCTGGTCTCAAACAGGTGGGACCAGAGTGCCTGCATTCTGAGTTAACGTCCAGTCGTCTTAGCTTATGTCTTGCCCCTGACCCAAGGTAGTTCGGGACCAGAGAAGGAGGCTGATGACCAGCGCAGTTCTTCCTCATTAAAATCCAAATTCAGCACAAGTTACATCATCGAGATTAAACTGTCTGAGCGCAAGTTACATCATCGAGATTAAACTGTCTGAGCGCAAGTTACATCATCGAGATTAAACTGTCTGAGCGCAAGTTACATCATCGAGATTAAACTGTCTGAGCGCAAGTTACATCATCGAGATTAAACTGTCTGAGCGCAAGTTATATCATCGAGATCAAACTGTCTGAGCGCAAGTTACATCATCGAGATCAAACTGTCTGAGCGCAAGTTACATCATCGAGATCAAACTGTCTGAGCGCAAGTTACATCATCGAGATTAAACTGTCTGGTGATGTCGCCATCATTTCTTGCGATGGGCAACTCACTTTTTTAAGCCCTCAAAAATAAACGGAGAACAGGCACCATAGAAAGTTCGCCACGACTCCGAAATCAGCAGGAATAGCTTTGGACAATGACAACAATAACAACAACAACAATAGCAGAAGCAATAACAACAGCAATAATAACAGCAGCAACCATAACAGCAACAATAACAACAACAGCAGCAACCATTACAACAATAATAATAATAATAACGACTCAACAACAACAGCAATAATAACAACAACAACAACTCAACAACTACAATAATAATTATAGCCATAACAACAACATTCACAATAATAGCAACAACTATTGAAACAACAATAACAACAGCAACAATCATAACAACTACAATAAAATAACAATCAAAAAGCAACGATAATGACTAAAACAAAAGCAACACAATCTAAAGCAACAGCAACAACAATAACACTAACAGTAATAACACTAACAACACCAACAATAACAACAACAGCAACAACAGCAATTCAGCAAACAACAATAGCAACAAGAACACAACAAGCCACATAACAACCATCAACAATCGATGCTATTTAGACGCAATGGATCCAAGGCCTAAGGCAGACCACGAAAAAGGTGGCATACAGAGATATCTAAGGCGATGAATGCCACTGTGCATGAGGAACACAGTCAGGTTCGCTCTAGAGATCTCTTCATAACCTGACGTTGAAAGGCAAAACAAGATAAACGAGATGAAGAAGAAGAAGAAGAAGAAGAAGATGATGAAGAAAAATAAAAAGAAGAACAAATAGAGGAAAAAGAATAAGAAAAAGAAGAAGAAGAAGAATAAGAAAAAGAAGGAGATACGATAAGATAGATAATGTGGAATTGTTGGACAGAACCAAACATATATGTCTGGAACATGACGTTCGGAGAACGCTCTGGAGTTGGATTGTGAACGTATTAATTAAGGAAGCTGGCTGACATCGTTACCAGACACGCTCTTTTCTGGAAACCCCAAGGCAAGAGAGGAAGTGGTAGAGCAAAACACACATGGAGAAAAGAGCTCGAGACCAACATAGAGAAAACATGAAAGGCGGGGACAGAATTGTTGTGGTTGCCTGTAGTGTATTTGTTGGAGGTCTGTGCTCCACAGCGGCATGAAATGTTATGATACTTATTTACTTTCCGTGTCCAAGCACCACGTTATACTCCATTTCTCCAGTATTCAGCGACATGGATTGCCGTGTCATTTGCCTTCAGTATGTCGCACCTATTGCAACTGGAGATTGGGGCATGTCATCAGGTGGTCTGGGGCCTGTATTGCGCCATAGTCACATGTGTCATCACCTGTGTATCTCCATCGTTTCATATTCCTTTTGCACCGCGATACACCAGTTCGGAGTCTGTTCAGCGACTTCCATGTTGTGTATGGTAGATGATGTCCAGGAGCAGGTTCCTCCTGAAGTTCCATCTCTGGGGCCTGCATCAATTTGTACCATCTTTCGGTACGGCAACTTTCAGGGTTTTTCTGATTGGGCTGTGTTAATTTTAGGAAGTTACTCCTGGATTTGAGTCTTGTGCTCTGTACCTGATGTCCAAACATTGGGTGCCTTGAGTCGTGCGCCTGTTTTTTTATTTCGATTTCTTTTCTGCTGCGACACTTCGTCGAATCTCGTGTGGTACTATGCCAATTATGAGGTAAATGTTTTGATGATGATTGCCGTAGTTTAAATGGCGCAGGACTGTGCCCAAAGAAGGTGAAAACTCTCACAACCCTCCAATAATAGATGCGTCTTACCTTGAACTCCAGGGATATCCGGGTGTGGTCTGTGAACATTCGGTCTCCGCTGTGTCCGTACAGCTGGTAGGCTATCCATTCGTATCCTCGGAATGTCACAGTAGTGGATGCTGTGGATGATAAGAGCGAGGTGGATGATAAGTGGACTGATGATAAGTGGACTGAGGAGGAAAAGTGGACTGAGGATGATGAGTGGACCGAGGATGATAAGTGGACTGAGGATGATGAGTGGACCGAGGATGATAAGTGGACTGAGGATGATAAGTGGACTGAGGATGATGAGTGGACCGAGGATGATAAGTGGACTGAGGATGATAAGTGGACTGAGGATGATAAGTGGACTGAGGATGAAAAGTGGACTGAGGATGATAAGTGGACTGAGGATGAAAAGTGGACTGAGGATGATAAGTGGACCGAGGATGATAAGTGGACTGAGGATGATGAGTGGACCGAGGATGATAAGTGGACTGAGGATGATGAGTGGACCGAGGATGATAAGTGGACTGAGGATGATGAGTGGACCGAGGATGATAAGTGGACTGAGGATGATAAGTGGACTGAGGATGATGAGTGGACCGAGGATGATAAGTGGACTGAGGATGATAAGTGGACTGAGGATGATGAGTGGACCGAGGATGATAAGTGGACTGAGGATGATAAGTGGACCGAGGATGATAAGTGGACTGAGGATGATGAGTGGACCGAGGATGATAAGTGG